>JANHGO010004232.1:0-24562 GCA_024606505.1 Aquila spilogaster | reverse complement strand
CATCGAAGCGCCTGCACGGGTCTTCGCCGATCAGGACGAGGTGCTCGCCGCGGCCGAGGAGCGGCTGCATCCAGAGGATGCGCTGCCGGGGGCCGCGGCGGGATCCGGAGGAGAGGGGGGCATTGGGCGTCCCGGGGGCAACCCCCATCTCCGGGGCTCCCGCGGGACGGGGGGACGCGGTCCCGGCCGGGGACGCCCCGTCGAGGCGAGGGGGCGGGGTGCGGAGAGCACCTGCATGTCAGGCAGCCCCGCTTCGCACCGCCTCAGAGGGCGGGGAACACCGCTCCGCAGCCCGCAGGTGATGCCGAGCTGGGAGCCTCCCCGAAGACCCCAGCGGCAGCCCCGCACCGGACCTTTGGGCGGCTCCACGGCCGTGATCGCAGCGGGACGGGATGGGACGGGGCTTCCGGGCTGCGCAGCCTCCAACGGGGCTGGACGGCGGCTCTCGCCCGCGGGTGAAGGCAGCGCGGGCCCCGCGGCTCCGCACGGTTCTGGGCAACGCGGGTGCCCCGGGGCCGGCGGCCTGAGGCGGGCGCTGAACGCGGAGCGCGATGTTTTCCACAAACCCCGGAGCCGGACAGGGGGGAACCTCCGCTGCCGCCCCGGGAGAGGGAAAGGTGCCGGTGCCCGAGCTGCTGCCGGCGGCGGCCGCGTCTCACCTTGTGTCCGCATCGCACCACTTCCCCCCGGGACAAAGCGGCGCTCCCCCAGCGTCTGCCTCGCCCGGCGAACTCGGCTGCCCCTTACTTAAGGGTGGACACGCTCCGCTACCGTGAAGCATCGTTCTGGCACGGGAGGACCCAGGCGGGGCGCGGCGAGCTCAAGGCAGGTGCCGGTGCCGGTACCGCTCCCCCGCCTCCGAGCACGGCCCGGCCCCGTAGAGCCGCTCCCGCCCCGAACCGCCCGCGCAGAGCGGGAGCTGTCCCCCAGCCCGGGTGCGAGGATGGGACCGGACCCCGGCTCTGTTCTCGCTTCACAATAACGCCCTTCTGTACTTTCGCACCTCGCCATCCCTCCTCCTCCCGCTCTTGGCACAACTCAGCTGTCACTGGAGCCGCGGGCACCCCCCGGCGCGTCCCCGCCCGCCCCCAGGATTTTGGTCAAAGGGTACCGGAGGTCAGGGCTGTTGTTGGTTTGTTTCGTTTCTCGCCAAGTCAGCTCCGAAGCTCCATTCCTCCTTTACACCCAACACAGAGCTCTTACTTATCACTTTCTCTCTAATCAGCATCGGGAGAAAAACGTGCTGAGAAAGCCCGGAATCCTTGAAAGACATCACACTTTTCCCTTGCGCAAATCAAAGTTATCTGCTCCTATTATACCCTCTGTTTAAAATGAATCATAAGCCTCTGCTCCACCGTGCTTCCGGGGGGGGCACTCGTTGGGCACAAATTAGAACAAGATGCTCTGCAGCCCAAAAGCCTGCGGGGTCCAGAGCCTCTCCAGCTGATACAGAGCACCAAGAAATGCCCTATCTTTATTATTTGTATTGCCTTTCCATCGCCTAAGTGCCTGACAAAGAGAAGACAGAGAGCAGCAGAGATTTATCAGCGAGAGATCTAAGTGGTGATTGCATGTGCTGTCAATAATTAATTGAATTATGCCCTCAGCATAATCACACGCAGTCCTCGGGCTGGGAGGGGAAGAGCAAGGAGGAGGCTGTGTGGTCAGAGGGGGATCTCAGGACATGGTCCCAGTCATTACATGTGATGTAACATCGCAATCTGGTGCGTTCTGAGGCACAAATGGGGAAATACAAACGAAACCAACCACTCGAGTGTTATTTGCTTTACAACAGACATGCAGCAATAGCACTTGTTTTCAGTGCTTTTTTTTTTTTTTTCCCTCCCCTTTTCATTAGTTGTTTTCTTTATTTATTTCTCTTGCCGGAAATCCAAAGGTATTTTACGATGCCAACCAAAGATGTGCTGGGCAGAGGTGCTTTATAATGCAGACCAGCATCATAAACCACCGCTGACTCTTAAGCTGTCAGCTTTGTATTGCTCACCTTTCAGGAACTTAGTTAATTTTGTGTTTCTGATGCTTGAAGTAAACTGCAAGAAGAAATTAAAATGAGCCCAGAACACATCAGGCATCCAATACAGATGAAGAAGTGACGCACTGAAAGGATCTTGCAAGCAAATTCTTACCCCAACACTAATTTTTCTGTACTTCTTCCAGTCACAAGGGAGATCAGCATATCATTATTAATTTATTATTTACTAAGAGCTGTTAGAGTGCTCTTTTGGTACACAAATGCATGAAAACAAAGAGCTTGATTCATTTCTCTCCCAAGTTTTGCCCTGGTGTGACTTCAATGACACGGGTGTAGTCACTTCAGCACCACCTGGGTGTAATTATGATCAAAATCTGGGCTATTGCACTTCCTTTGCTTTCCTAATGGTTCAAAACCTCTATTTTTCTACAACGTGATGCGGAAGACAAGACAGCTGTTTGCAAATAGAGCTCCAAAAATCATTCTCAAGTTCCTCCTCACCGAGTGGCAGCATCTTCCATCCTGCCAGCATTCAGCAATGTCAGTTCATTTCCCCACCATCCCACTCCCTTCCTGCGGTGTGAGCATTGCACGTCCATTGCTCCATGCTCCCTTGCACTCACATTCTCTCGGGGTACTGAGATTTACATAAGGTATCTTTTGTTTCAAACACTTCTCAGGATCCAGATGCTGAAAGGAATTCAGCACCTGTGTCGTTCTTTGCAGATTGCTCCTTTCAGACTAATGCTTGATGGCTCCTCTTGAAAAGGGGCTCATTTATGACCTCCGCTTAATTGATTACTGCATGTATCTCTTGTCCTCCTGGCCAACCACCTGCTTCTTCAGAGATGGTGGAAGTAGTTTACAGTAGTAAACGCACCAACAATCAATGGCCAAAACATATACACTAGAACAGCGAGCACCATTCAGCACTTGCACGTTACTTCATGCTCCAGTAATGTCAAAATACCAAGACAAGGTTAAAATCCCTCAGCTAATATGTTTCATATAAGAATTCTTCTCAGGGTCAGAATGTACAATGCTTCTGCTCACAAAATTAAGCATCTCACAATCTGGTCCTGTGCTCATCAAATAGAAGACTGGGCCTATCCTTTGCACCCTCTCTCTTTTCCAAGTTAATAGAATCGTAGAATGGCTTAGGTTGGAAGGGACCCTGAAGATCACTGAGCTCCTTACTGACTGTTTCTCGTTTATGCAAATGAAAGCCCACACCTGTAAGCAGGAAGCATTTACTTCTTTTTCCTTTCAAGTAATAAACACTCTCCCATCTCAAAAAGACCTTTAGGATGCAGCCAGATGGGGTAAGGCAGTTCAGCCTCCAACACACTGCTCCCCCCATGCCCAGAATTGCCCCGACAGAGGTGATCCCCAAATATCTGATAAAGGCAACATCTAATTGCGGCACTTCTTACAAAGATGAATTGGGCACAGGGACACTGGCAGAAGGGGATTCCCGTCACCTACTGTACAGTAATGAGCACTACGTTCTATACACAGATTTAGCTTTTACTGAAAACTCCTAGCACAAAGGGTAAGGACCACGATGGAGCTTTCTGCCTCTTCTGCCCATCCTTCCTTTGTCACTTTCTTAGGCTCAGATAGCATCTGACGCAGTCTGCCTTTGACCAAACTTTCACATTCACTCCAAGGCAGCCGCAGTAGCAACCACATTCCCATTGCCTTGGTGACTCTTGCTTTTTTATTATTATTATTTTTGTTATTTTTGCCTGAACAGTCAGGATGTAAATTACTTGCAGCAGCCAAAAATGAGAATACTCCATCACTTCCAGGTTGTCAGGCTCAATTCCCCAAGTGATGTGCCACACTGTGGAATTTCAACTAGTTCTCAAAGCACAGAACCTCACTTCAGGTACCATAAAGGTGAAAAAAGTTGTATTGAAACATCTTTCAGAACTTACTCAGAGCTTGTTTAACTCCAGAAGTGTAATTATGCTGAAGATAAAATCAATGCTGATGCTCTGACAGTGGAAATAAGAATCTTCCAAGAATAAAAATCATCATGTAAACTAAGGATGTATTTTAAACATACATTTATGAAAAGTGATATTGTGTGATAAAATCTGAAGGCACAGATTACTTTTTCAAATTCTTATGAAGGAACTGACCCTTATAAAGACTACGAGAATACACTGAAGAAATTCTGGAAGTTGCCCAATTCAAAGCGAGGAAAATATGGTCTTGAGTGACTTGATCTCCTTCTATTTGTGATGAAGGACAATCAGGAAAGAATAGGGTGTAAGCCCTTTGTCAACTGGATTTGTAACACATGGATGCAGAGAACATGCTGTGCTACTCACACTTCAGACACAAGCATACAATTGCAAACAGAGATCAAAATTAGTCCAAAGTGGTTTGGAACATTTGAAAGGGAGACTCAGGGGACTGGGCATTTTATAGAATGAGATATTTGTTTCAAAGAGTGGCAACTGTAAGAAGAACTCAGCAAATTAACAGGTTAATTTCTATTTCTACTCACTCTAAGTGGAACACAACCACTTCATATATGTGGGCAAATCATGAACATATCTGGGGAAATACAAAACGTTACGTGGAATTCAGCTGACCCATTTCCTGTATTTTGTTTTATCATCATTTACTTTTTATCTTGACTGTATATTGCCCTCTCCAGAATGCATACCACTGGACTGATTAACCTAATCTGATTATTTTCTTAAATGTTCACATATCTAAAATTTGTCAGTGTTCAGCCAGTTGGTGCATCCCAGATAATAATCTACCATGGCATCAAATTCAATAGTTTTATCCTCCCAATGAGGGCACAGTCAGGGTAAACAAAAACAAGACAGGTGCTTTTAAAGCTTGCAGCCATAGCTCAGAGCTAGCCAGCAAGACTCCTATGCCTATGAAACACTTGATTCACAAGAGGAGTTTGGAGAAACTCTGTAGTGATCTACTGGCAGAACTGAAACATACTGGTATGTGCTAGAGAAATACATCTCTATTTCCTGAAGTTGGTAGAGGTTATCTGGAGGTATAGTATCAGCACTTCCTGCAGAAACTGTTGGAAGCTGGAAAGATCTCCCTTGCTTTTTACTACAGCTAAATCTAGTCCATAGGAAAGAGACAAGACAAAGGAAAAATCAGGCTTCAGTTTGTCTTTCCAGTAATTTTATGTGCCCACAAATTCACAATTAATTTCCAGATTTGTGAAGTTTCTTGTGCTCTTCTTGTGTAAGACAGTGCTTTGTGGGTCAGAGGATTGGGGAAGAAGCTATTTAAGTCACTCTGAAAGTAATGCCTCTATTTATTTCCATGGAAACTACAGCAGATACAAGGAGCACAAGAACACTAGTTGATTGAGCAAGTCCTCAGCTACAAAAAGTTATTTTTCAACATAGTTACCACCATTAGCTGCATTTTTGCCAGCAAGGAACAAGAGCCCACATGCCATGCTCCGAAATCCACACCAGCAGAGACCTGCTGTCACTACTGCTAAAAAGCACCACCCACCAACTCACTGCATTCATATCCACTGTTCAGTATCCATAAATGTTCAGCGAGTGTCAACAGATGTCAGTGGCTGCCATTTTTTCTCCATGGAGTAATTCAATGAAACACTTCTGCTCCACGGGCACTGTCATGTAATACGCCATTCTGTTAGACTGCCCCTCTGCTGCCATCTGTCACATGTCAACAAAACATAACAGAATATCGTTGGGAAGGTTCAGCCTATACTGCCATACCACCAGCATTTGCCTCTGATGTTGTGGACCAACATCATAAAATAGGAGGCATTACTTTCAGAGCAGCTCTTGTAGCTGGTAGGGTCTCCAAGAGACACCATATCTTTGCATTACAGGTGCAGGAGATATGGCTCAAAGGGCAGGATGACAAAATGAAGGAGCCTGTTGTCTGCTTCCCTGGTGCAGCACATGACAGTTGGCAGATGCATCTGGCTAAGTATCGCCTATGAAACCTGGTACTATTTTTGATTCCAGGTGAACAATAAGGGCATTCATTGCAATTCCCAGGTCATTCGTTTTCAGACGATGGATGTGTCATCATTGTAAAATGGAATTTGCCTTATTTTTTTTTTTAAAGAAAAGAAATCAACACTTAAGTCATACTTTTGAGCAAGTTAAAAGACACCCAAGGGTATGATTGCCTTGTGTGCTGTTCTTGTTAATAAGGCCGAGGGAAAGCATCACTGGATGGGATTATAATCAACTGCTGCTTTAATGCAGACAATCGAAGAAGGCTCCTCGCTGATGGTTGTAAATTCGTTATTAAGGACACCACTCAGAGTCATTTGGCACAACATTTTTTATGCAGAGAACAGAGAAGTGCAGTATTAGCTCCTGAGTGATTGGATGAGTTGTACACCCATTAATGGACATATCAGAAAACATTTCCCAGATTTGACTTATCTCCTACACAAACTCAGAAGATGCAGACTGTTTTGCTGTTATTTACTCAAATTGTTGGTGTATTTTTTCACTCTGTCCAAGATCCTGTTAATTTGAGAACCTCGTATCATCAGGCATTGTGCATTTTGCTGCTGACTCTGAGATCACAAGAGTCTGGCTGTGTTCACCACATATTATGAAATCTACAGGATGATGAGAGCAATTTAGTTGCACTAATCCTGTAACAAACAAACATTTCTCAAAGCACTGAAACGAGAAATGAGGGAATTGGTAGATTGCAAGTTCACTAAAGCTGGACAATTTTTTGGCTGAATGTTTAATCCACCCAAAATGCCAGTTCAACCTGGCTAAAATCCTGACAATTGCAAAATTATTCTGACAAGTCATCATTAAAATATAAACACAGTAAAACTAAAATCAAAAATCTGTGTCCATATTTTCATTATAGACCACTTCTTTTCCCTTTAAGATATTTCTAAATATATCTAGATTTAATTTTCCAGAAAAGATGCACAAAAAATTAAGTTTCATTTTCCATTTTGGCCAACTTAAGAATCTCTATTTTCCTGTTAGACAGATGAAATAAAATACACATTACTCAAATTCACTGCTCTGTAGTCTTTCTTCCTGTTCATGAATCGTTCATGAACTGTTTATGATTTGTTAATCTATTCTTTATCCACACACTTCATCAATCAAATTGCACGAACAAATTTTAGCCAAGAACATATCAACTAATTGCTCACTTTGGGTATTTATTTAACTGTGTTATACAGCCAGCACTTACACCAACAGTGTTATATTTGCTCCACTGTCGGATACGTACGTTGGGTTTTAAAAGAACGGAAGTACCAAATATTGAGTTATGATGTTTCTCAGATGTGAATTTTCAGAGATTAATCATTAGTTTCTGTCCAGTTAATGATACTATCCATCTTCAAGCCAACGGCATGTTTTCAGTTTCATTAACTGATGTACGTAGGCTGCTCTGAAAGTAATGCCTTCAATTTATTTCCCTGGAAACTACAGCAGATACAAATAGCACAAAAGCACTATCTCATAGAGCAAATTCTCAGCTACAAAACACTATTTGACAACATAGTAACTGCCATTAGCTGTACATTTTCACCAGTGATGAACAAGAACCTGCACACTGCACTCATAACAATCTGCCCCAGTGGACGCTATCCACTGTTTCACAGCTGATATGACAGCATTGTTGCTAGGAAAACGTTGCCCACACAGTCCAGCTTTCACTGTACTGATATCCCATCTTTGGTCTCCATAAACATTCAGCAAGTGTCAATGAATGTCAATGGCTACCATTTTTTCTGCACTGTAAAGTTCAGTGACACGCCTTTGCTTTATATGCACTGCCACGTCAGATGCCATTCTGTCAGACCACCCGTCTGCTGCCACCTATCACACGTCAACAAAACTTAACAGAATATTGTTGGGAAGGTTCAGCCTATACTGCCACACCATCACCATTTGACTGACATCATGGGCCAACATCATAAAATAGGAACTATATATTCATGAACTATACATACAGTTGATGAGACAGACTAGACAATAAAAATACTCCTTTACAAAGCAAAAGTTTAGATATCAGTATTTAGACTTCCAGCATAATTCCCAGTCTCCCTCCTGAAACAGTTTTCACTTCTCTCACAAAGGTGCTTATTCAGGGTATAAATCAGATATGTTACAGGAAAAAGCCAAAAAATCAGGTGTGTATCACAACTGTGAAGCTACTACTTGCTTCCAGATCATTAACATTCTTCTTTATTTTATTCTGGCCAGATTGTCCGCTGTGACTTGAGAAACCTTCCCAATGCAAATTTGCTGCTAGCCAATACATTAAAATGAAATTCACAAACAGCAACAGCAAATATCATTCAAAAGTTTCAGGCTCTCCCTAGGATAGCCTTTCAGAGCCGCACGAAGCTGCTTTCATTGTCTGATTGGCCAACATGTTTACATATCGTCCCCTGCTGCACACGCGGCCAAGCATTGTGTAGGCAGACAAGCTGGCCAATAAAATCTCAAACAGCAGTGAAACATTCCCATCAATGCAAGCAACAGTTCTCATTACAAATAATCGTCTTGTCATCTCTCCCTAGGCCCATTCTCTTTCCTTTCTTTCTCCCCCTGCCTGCATTTCTTCAGAGATGCTCCCTCTCCACCACCAGAGCCTTGTGTTACTTCTCTGCAGCTCTGCTGCCCTCCATTCTGAAATCTGGCATTACAGTGAAACTTCCAAGAATTCCATTCTCTGAAGCACTATGAGTCACACTGTAGTCTTCAGCAATATTTTTAAAACGCCAATGTTTTTTTAATCACTCTTGAGACCCGCAGAAGAAAGTAAGGATATTATCTTGCTAACTTACAGTCGTGGTTGTTTTTTCTCTTGCCACCCACACTCTCTCATCTTTCTCCAGATACTCTGCTCCAGCCTCTCAATAGTGCAGGCATATGGTATTCAAACATGCCAGAGTCTGACTTCAGGTTTTAGTCATTTTTTTTCCTGTAAAAAGGATGGAGGGACATTAAGCCTACGACCCTTTGAGAGTTTCCCTTTGATAAGAGGTATTTTAAGGTCTGTACTTTAGTAAGGTAAAACGAACAAATAAACATCGGATCTGAGAAGAATACATCCCATCTGAACACCAGAAATGCCACATCAGAAATGATATGTTAGAGTTGGTGCAAAATTCATAGGTGCAACTGGGAACATAAGAAGGGAAGAATTCCTGACTTTCACTTGCAGTGACTTCCAAGTGAGCCTTATAATGGGGGAGCCAGTGGTTTTCAGGAGCTGTAGTTCTAAATACCGTTCCTGATAATTACAAAGTTTTTATCTACTTGAAGAGCTTTCCATTCTAGGAAGAGAAAAGGAAACATTACTAAGCTACTGTAGGTTCACAGTTTATTTCCATCATATTTCAACTGTTTTGTCTTTCTTTTGTGCATGAGGGATAAAGCAGCTTGTATTACAACAGACTTACTTCAAATTTAGGGTGGAAGTCCCTTAAATTGCTGCTATGTGCCCTGCAGAAGCTCATGTGACACTCTGAATAAATATACTTCAAGGTAAATGCATAACGTTGGAGAATGGGCGCCTGATAAAGAGGATCCCTAAAGACAGCAGTTATCTGAGCTTCAGGAGAGAACAGCTTCTTGCACGGAGCGTTCAGGGACGCCATATGAAAAACTGCCAGGAAATAAGAGAACGAAGAGACCTAAATTCCAAATTACCAGCTGATCACATGAAGAAAGTACTTTCTTAGGTCTCAAAAGTTCCTGAAAAATGGTCAGAGAGTTTGCCTGTGCAAAAGATGGTTGGAGAGAAATGCAAAAATAAACACATCACTGAGAAATGGAGGTAGGATGGGTGAGATTTGCTTAAGAAAAGGTGAGAACAGTGCTAAGTGGAAGAGAAAAGAATCCACATTAAACGGTAGCATTAGTGCAGTTAAGCCAGCAAGCTGCAAGTGATTAAGGATCTTCGGGAATCAAAGTTAGGTGAAGGGTTTTATATGCACACGCACACACACAGACTTATTGACTTATTTGTCAGTAAAAAATGAAACAGAATCATATTGATACCACTCATGTTACAACCAGCTCAAATAAGGCCTTTTCATTTCACTGCCTCATATACAAAAATGGGGAAAAGCAATGAACTTATTTCCTTTTAGTAGGATTTTACTCCTTCTCCAGGCATCTTTAAGAAATCTGGGCCAATTTTTTTTTCATTTGATTGTCCTGATCCTAAACTTTTGGTGGATGCTGCAACTACAAGGCCAACACGTTTTAAAATTACTTTACTCACTGTAGTTTTTCAATATTAAACAGAAAAAAGATTCATTTATAGAATCACCAAGGTTGGAAGAAACCTCTATGATCATCCAGTCCAACTGAACAACTACCACCTATATTTCCCACTAAACCATGTCCCTCAGTACAACATCTGAACATTTCTTGAACACCTCTAGGGTCGGTGACTCCACCTCCTCCCTGGGCAGCCTGTGCAGTGCCTGACCACTCCCTCAGAGATGATTTCCCAACGTGCAACCTGAATCTCCCCTGGCACAACTTGAGGCCATTCCCTCTAGTCCTATTGCTAGTTACATTGGAGAAGAGGTCAACCCCCACCTCACCACAATCTCCCTTCAGGTAGTTGTAAAGAGCAATAAGGTTACCCCTGAGCCTACTCATCGCCAGAATAAACAATCCAAATTCCTTCTGCCACTCGTCATAAAGCTTTTCTAAGAGACCGGCCAAAAAAATTAGCGCAGTCACCTAGCATTAAGCATTTCAATCTGTATTTAGTCTCCCTGGTGTCAATTAAGCTGTTAAACCTCAATAACAGACATCCATACATCTTAACAAATAGAATGCAGCTAGAACTCCAACTTTTTATCATCTATAATTATCATTATAGGTTCAGGAGCCTACTTAAAACAGGTATCCAGTTTGGGACATTTGTCTTAAGACTGTAGCAGTGACAGGCTGAGATCTTTGATAATTACTGATGTGACTGATCTAGAGATTTCAATTTCTAGGGATTTCAATTCTTCACTTAACCAAAAGACCACCTCTTTTAGCTCCTTGTGTTTCCTTATTTTATACTACCTCTAAGAAAAAGAGTGTCTCCTCCTAATCTGAATTCCCATTGCTAGAATTCAGTACCACCATCAGCACAGGATGCAACAGGCACTACAGAGAACTTTTGGTAATGGTGGTGAGGCACTGGCACAGGTTGTCCAGAGAGGTAACAGATGCGCAGTCCTCGGAGAAACCCAAGGTCAGGCTGGATGGGACTCTGAGCACCTGATGGAGCTGTAGGTGTCCCTGTCCTCTGCAGGGACTTGGACTGGATGGCCTGTAAGTGTCCCTTCCAACGCAAACAATTCTATCAGTCTATGGTGCGGGCAGCAGACTTAGCAAAGAGAATGCCATCAGTCAAAAATCAATAGCAAAAAAAAATCCAGATTACTCAGAATCATTCCCCTGCGTGGCCTTCATACTACCTCCTTCTGGCTTTTCAGGAATAATTAAAAACAGGTGGCACTTGCACTATTTCCGTATGTACGAAGCAAGCGAAATTCAGAATTGAGTTGCTACACTTTCAACTGCAGAAAGTGGTAACTACACAAGCAATTTGTGTGAATTCACGTATACTTTTTTCAAGGCTTCACTGGAAAAGGCAATTGACACTACAAGGAGACCGAACAAATACAAAGTATGAAGCTATGAAAATGAAGGCTGTTGTGAAATTTAGAAAAGTGACACTGATGTGAATTCGCATGCCTCTAAAACAGACTTCTGTTGTAGATACCAGGATTGCCAGACTAAGCTGAATGAAAGCCAAAGCCAAGATTGATCCACTTTCTATTACAGTTGCCTACATATATACATGTGAAAAACAAAACACAGAAAGCAATATTGAAGAGCTCATAAGGAAAATGATATCTAATTAGTTAGCGATAAAGATGTGTGGGTTCAGGAACAGACTTACTTTGAAGGATTATTTTTTTTCTTGCACAAAATTTACCTTCAGAATTCAGTTTCTCTTCTAAGCATTCTTTACCGAACTCCCTAATGACAATGATTACTAAATCATTGAAATTATTATTTTGTTCTTTATTTTTTCTTTTCTATAAAATGTCTCTTCAATACCATTTCTGAAAAAAAAAAGAAAAAGAAAAAGAAAAATAGCATTTAGGGTAATCAAAGGGCAAGCATCCAAAAATATAAAAGACAAGGACTGCATGTTTAACAAGATTATCCATGCACTGCAATATGATGGAGTTACAGCTGCGACAGAGATTTAACTGGGGAAGAACTGATGCAGATTTGCAGATGGAAATCACATCTCAAAAATGTATTAGGCATTTTTAGGAATGTGTTTATAAGATGAGCTGGTCGCCACGGTGTTAGAATTTTCTACTTGGATACTTGGGTTCATCTACTATGATTTCCATAAAGCTTTGGGAAGATCAGAGCCCCTTAACAGAGTGAAGCTATCGTGGCACAAGAGGAATAGTCTTCTTTTGCATTATTACCTTCTTTGAAGTTAGGAAAGAAAGGAAGGAGCTAATGATCAGCAGTCTACAGGAAGGAAGGTTACTGCAAGGTGGTTTTAATGATACTTTCTACCCTTAGTTTCATTAAATCATTAAAATATATTTTTTCTAATGAATTCTTATCTTATTCCTGATGGTGCCTTTTAATTTCATTGAAAGTTAGTGGCATTTAGACTATCAAAGTATTTTGGATAATTGCATTTGGAAATTGAGTTTCTCTGTCTTTACAGCGCTTAATAAATACAAATTAATTATTTTAACACTCTCTGAGGTCAATAAACTGTATAACTCTCCCCTCACATGGAGAAGAAAACCAAGGTAGGTCAGTCAGATGATTAACATAACGGGCTAAAACCGTGTCAAGCCACTATACTGGAAAACCGTCATTCATACTGAATCCCTTCCTAAAAGAAATTAAATTTAATTTAAGCTTTTCTTGACAGAGTGGAAAATGTGACTAAAACATAAATGTATTTCTGTCAGATATTTTTTGAAAGGAAATGTCCAAATTTTCATGTTGCAATACTTTGTATTTTAAAAATTACATTAAACAGGACATCTTTACCTTGGCCAAACACTACAATTCAAATAACTCAAAATAACATTAATTTGGAGCTTTTTTTTTTCTGAGGATGTTCAAAAATTTGTCTTCTTGTTTCCTCCTGGGATGGATGATGACAAATTTTTAATCATTCCATGACCAGAGTGCTGTCACAGTTCAAGTGAGGTGATCCTTCCCTTCTACTCAACACTGGTGAGGCCATACCTAAGTGCTAGGTCCAGTTCTAGGCTCCCAGTGCAAGAGAGAGCGAGCACTACTGGAGAGACAACAAAAGGCCACTGAGATCATCAAGAGACTGGACTGTTTCATGTCTGAGGACAGGCAAAGAGCTGAGACTATTTAGCCTAGAGACGTGGAGGCACACGGGGGTTTCCCTGAAGTCTGAAGTGAAGGTGTAAAGAAGACAAAGCCAAGTTCTTCTTAGTGATGTCCAGTGACAAGACAAGAGGAAATGGGCACGAACTGAAACACAAGAGGATTCATCTGAAGATTAGAAGATTACTGTGAGGGTGTCCAAGCGCTGGTATGTGCTGCCTACAGAGGTTGTGGAGCCTCCTCCTTGGACATATTCAAAAGTCACTCGGATGTGGTCCTGGGCACTCTGCTCTGGGTATTCCTGTATGAGGAGGGGGTTTGGAACAGATGGACACAGAGATCCCTTCCAGCCTCATCCATTCTGTGATTCCATGAAATGTAACTTACATTTTGACAAAAATAGAAAGAATTGAGAAATCATTTTAAAGACTAATGCTTAAACAAGAAAACTAAGGAAAAGATGCCTGAGCAGCTAAAGCAGTAGAATCTTATATTCTTCTAAAGCTATAATTTACAACAAGTACTTAACAAAACAGCTAGAAAAAAAAATGTAAATCAGTAGGAAGACATATGCATCCTTAGATCGTAAAGGAATCAGTGAGTTAATTTATGATGCAGACAATTACAGTGGTATGGCAAGAGAAACAGGTACTGAGAAATGGAAAACTTCAAAAGGGAGGAATACAGATTAGCACTTTTCCTATGGAAGTCCAAGGAATTCTAGCACTTACTTTCCAGTACATTTCCCTTTTACTCTCATAGTAATAATGGAATAAATGCTATCAGAAAATATGTACGAACCCAAATATAGACCAAGAGCATACTGGAAAAAAATCAGCAACAGAATACATGAAAGCATTCAAGACATCATGGGACAATTTTGGCTGGAATGTAACACTAAAGGTAATCTAGTCCAACCAACTGCTCAAAACATTTCTGGCTATGAGATTTGATCAACTCCCTCAAATATAGTTTGATCTTGAAAACCTCCAAAGACTAAACAACTTCTCTGAGTGATCTATTCAAATGCTTGCTTGCCCTCACTCTGGAAATGGTTTCCACAGAATCACAGAATGGTAGGGGTTGGAAGGGACCTCCAGAGATCATCTAGTCCTACCCCCCTGCCAAAGCACGCTCCCTAGACCAGGTTGCACAGGTAGGCATCCAGGCAGGTCTTAAATATCCCCAGACAAGGAGACTCCACAACCTCTCTGGGCAGCCTGTTCCAGTGCTCCATCACCCTTACTGTTAAGGAGTTCCCACGCACATTTGTACGGAACTTCCTATGCATCAGTTTGTGACCATTTCCCCTTGTCCTATCACCACGCACCACTGAGAAGAGTCTGTCCTCGTCCCTTTGCCTCACATGCCTTAGATATTTATAGACATAGATCAGATCCCCTCTCAGTCCTCTTTTTTCAAGGCTGAACAGACCCAGGTGTCTCAGCCTTTCCTCATAAGAGAGATGCTCCAGGCCCTTTATCATTTTTGTAGCCCTCCGCTGCACTCTTTCAAGGAGATCCCTGTCTTTTTTGTACCGGGGAGCCCAAAACTGGACACAATACTCCAGGTGAGGCTTCACCAGGGCAGAGTAGAGGGGAAGGATCACCTCTCTCGACCTGCTGGCCACGCTCTTTTTGATATGCCCCAAGATACCATTGGCCTTCTTGGCCACCAGGGCACACTGCTTGCTCATGGCCAACCTGTCATCCACCAGGATCGTTTTCCTTAAATCCAGTCTGAACTTCTCTTGTTTCACCTACTGTTATCTCTTGTCCTCTCACCATGTGATACTGTAAGGTGCCTGGCTCTGACTTCTTGGTGATCTCCAGCTATAAGGTCTCCCAAAAGCCCTATGTTCTCCAGGCTGAAAAAGCCTCATAAGGCAAGTCCTTCAGCCCCCTCACTGTCTTGGTGACCATCCACAGGCTGCCGTTCCTCAAGATCCCCTCCAGTATACAAGTAAGCACCACAGGACCCACCCTTCAGGAGCACATTGCTCCAGCACTGTCCCTCCAAACAGTAAGTCCCCTCAGCCCTCCCACCCCACCACAGGCTCTTCTCCACAGGCTGCAGCTCCAGCCTGGGTCCTGCTCCTGTGAAGGCTCTCCACTAGCAGAGCCTCCCCCAGGCCACATCCACTGCTGCACCATGGCTGTACTCAGAGACCTGCTCCATGTGGTGCCCACGGGCTGTAGAGAAACATCCTCCTCCATCATGGACAGCTTCTGTATTCACAGAGGCCACCCTGATGTCTCAGAACCAATTATTTGCCATTTTTGCCTATTTAAGATGCTTAAAGTTACAGTTCTGTATATATATATATAGCATATATATATATATATATATTATATATATATAGTTCTGTAACTTCCAGATGTACTCCTGACCTAGAATAAATATTCTTCCTGACCATGGGACTTCTATAATAAGAGCAGCATCCCTGAAGAAGGTGGACAAGTCCAAAACAGTAACCAATCAGTAGAGACCATGACTAAGCATCCTTAGAAAACTTGTGACAAGTGTGTACAAAGTGAGTAGGGGTACCACACCCCCAAAGGATTAAAGACCACCAAAGATCTCTACGGAAGTGCAGAAGACTCAGTTATGTTTGCAAAACCTTGTACTGGTGCAATGCTATGAACATGTAGGAGGTAGGTGTGACTTATGCATTAGATAAGCACGTACTACAAATTTTCAAATAGAAATAGGAGATGTGAAGACTCGAGGTGCTTGATTTGCAGAGGTTACCCACCTTACACCCTGCACAGAAATAAAGAAATGTCTCCTCTCTAAACACTTGTCTTTTCAGTGTGTTTTGGGAGATTCATAAATCAGCAATGCTTGAAGTTCCTCACTACCAAAACCTTGTTATGTAAGGCAAATACAATAGCCTTTACAACCGCCCACTTCGCAAAATAGTCAGTAAAACTTAATCTTGGAGAACATACATATAAAATATGGAATTTCAAAAGATTTCCTTATTTAGGAATAAAATCCTGCTTAGCTTTTATTGAAAACAAATTCCCACATAGGCAAATACATGACTTGCTCATCTTAATTGACTCAAGCGTATGTTAAAGTGCTTTCCTGTATCTGGGCAAAGTTATTGTACGTAGCATAAAACTATAACTGGACTTCATATCTGATTACAGTGTCTTTCAAAACTTTACCCACAAATGATTCACACTGTCCCAAACAAAGCCTTATGAACTGCAACGTAATTAAAATACTGAAACTAAAAGTAATGGAAGAACATATATCAAGTCTGGAAAGAAGCAGTGGCAGTACACAGCAGAGTTCACTCAGTATTACTTCAGATTTCCATTAGCTATCCATGGTGACAGATAAAAAGCACTTACATTTGTAAATGATATTGGATCATTATGAATGCTAGTGAAAAGAGTGAAATACAATGCAAAGGAGTCTAAAAACACCAAACTGGAGCCCAAGGCTGCTTGCTTTGCTGTACACAATTCCCATTAAAACAATAAGGTGTGCGGAGTTTGGCTCCCGAAGAGAGAAGACAAAGGAAGAAATCCAAAGCCCACTGAGGTCAACAGGAGACATTCTTCTGACCTCAATGGGCTTTGGATATCACTCAAAATTTGATTCATTGTGGAAAAACGCAAGCTAAAGGAAATAATCATTCAGAAAGTATCTGGGAGAGAGATGTTGGGAAAACCTGGAAATGAAAGAATACCTAAGAGACTTCATATAACATACGCTACGTGACAAGAGCTTATGAACAGATCCAAGATTATACCTTTTCTAAAAGCTTACTTATCTAGAAATGAAGATGGAATATAAAATAGAGTGGAAGAACACCCATTTCTGCAGCTAGGGAGCATAAGTCATATGGATATCACATTACAGTGCAGACAGGTTGTACTGTATGGAATTTATGACGTATCAAGCATCAAATATAAACACAAAAATAAAGCATGTGCGAGAAACCACTAGTTTCTCAGCTATACTGTTAGATACAAGGCTGGTAGTATTTACAAAGATGAAATACACAAATGGTTTGCATATAGGAATTTATGCTCAGGCTTCAGTGAGAAGTTTGTTACTAGGTCCCCTTCTAGTTTTGGTGATCAAGGTCAACAGAACCTCTTAAGATTCTATCTTTGCCATGATACATAAGTACATTGTGCCAAAGCAAGGATGTTGTTCTTCCTATGTGGTGGGAGAATGTGTATTTTCATTCTCCTATATACCTCACCGCTGTCAGATGAAGAAAATTCACAAGGAAAACTTCTATAAAATGACCTTATTCTCAGGATCAAACATACCCAGCATGTTCTATAAACCATCAGTAATTCTTTTTCTACATTCACCTTGTAGAGAGCTGGATTTCAAGACATCTGTAAGCACATCCTACGCAGCAGAAAAAATACCATAAAGGTAATTTCTTTCCATTTAGACTTCTGCCCACAGAAGCACCTACCTTGTCACCATTTATTTAGTGAAAGAAGCTAAGAATGGTTTGCATCAAGAATAATCTGGTTATACTGAAAAGTTATGGCAGTTGTTTGGGCAGCAGTTCAGAACGCCTTGGTCCTTTCTCCACTGTCACTATCACTGAAGATGAAAAGGAAAATCTTCTCACACACAGAAATAACAAGTCACGCGTGGTCCAATAAACAAGACTCATAGATTCATCAGTCTTTGCCATTCCCTGTTTCATCTGTCCAGAAGATCTCTACGCATCTTTTGCTTGTAGAAAATAGGTAGAGAAGAGACAAATGCCACTGAATAAAATATTGGAATATATCACTGCAAGATGATTATGATAAAGATGATAAAGGTTTGGTTCATTCTAGAATATATTCAAGTTTGTAGAACGTAGGTTACGTGCTATTTAGCACCATAATTTCTGGTTTAAAATCTTTCTATTTTCAGACTTCAAAACAAGAATTTTTATTATTCTTCTTCAGAATTGCATGTCTCATCCTTCACAGAAAATACTGGAAAACATTTTAATTTGAAATGTTCGTGCTTATGCTTCATATATTTTTGTACCACTTCATGTATAAAGCTCGTCTGCTTTCGCTAGAAAACCATGGCTCAACACAACTAACTTTTTCAAGGAGGTCCAATGCTGTGAAATCCCAAGCATTAACTTTTACTGATTTATTCTCAGGTTTTCTCTGGATCTGATCTTCAGATCACAAAATAATGTAATGGAATCGAGTCATAAATAAAGGATTGATCCATATGGGTTTTAAAATACAAAACCTGTAAAGAAAATTCCTCAAGAATACAAATGGGAGAAGAAAAATTGTGACTAACATGAAACAAGAGAACATTTCTGAGTAGATCGCTTCTTGCAAAATCTTTTCATAATGTTTCACCAGGTTTGTTTAGAAAGTAGTTCTCCTCCGTTTTCTAACACTGATATTTGAAAAAATCAAATACCTCGCCTGAAAGCTCAAGCTTCAATTAATAAGGATGGTAAGCGTTTGGTTTTTTTTTTCAGATATATGAAAAGAGTGACAGGATTATAGACCACCAAATTGTTGGTATTTTAAGAATCTGATGGGCTCAGCACCATGTGCCATTCTAGCCTCTCTGTCTATCCTTTGTGGTTAAAACTCTTAAGCACTTTAAATTCTTTTGGTCAGTACTTTTTTCCTTTTAGGGCAGACAACTAGAAACACATTCCAAGTAACCATTTATGGCGTACAGAAAATTATAAGATACTAAAATCACCTCTTTGAAGGTGTTTCCAGGCTTTGCATAGTAAAACAAATATTTTTATTTATAAAAAACAAAGTTGTTGTTTCTGATGTAGAATATAATTATCTATGTTCCAGTTCAAATGAAAGGCATTAACAAGAAAGACAGTAAAAAAAAAAACATGTCAAACCATAGAGCCTTTACTTGGACAAATCTCCCTTCGAGCTTTGGTGGCAGCTTTGTCTAATGAAACATGGCTGAGCCAGGCCTGAAATAGGCAAAAATTTCACAAGCCACACCAGCACAACGAGCCACAAAACAATAAATGAAATATTCTCGGTGTTTGAAAAATAATGAAAATTTAATGATTTTCTGTATAAAACCAGACACAAAGGTATCTCAGAAGCCCATTAAAATGGGAGTCCTCAAATCCATTTCTCTAGACACGACAGAGGACCAAAAAGATCTCTGAAGGAACAGATGATTTTCCAGAATATTTGATACAGGCTGAAAGACATGCAAACAAATTTTTCAAATCATCACACTTTGGCAAACAAAATTGACTGTAGCTTTGCATAATTTAGTTTAGAAGTGGCTCAGTCTTCTCATGTTTCTTCTTTTGTAATGAATAACACAGAATTGTGGACTGGTCCTGTGCAGGAGACATATCTGGTTGGGAAGAGGCCAGCATTGGAAATAGTTTCAAACTAAGAGAGGGGAGATTTAGGTTGTAAAAAATACTTCTTCCTCATATCCAACAAAGTGGTGAGACATTGGCACAGGTCGCCCAGAGAGATGGTGGATGCCCTGTCCCTGGAGGCACCCATGGTCAGATTGGATGGGGCTCTGAGCCTCTGATGGAGCTGTAGCTTTCCCCCTGTTCACTGCAGGGAGTTGGACTGGATGACCTTTAAGGGTCCCTTCCAACTCAAGCAATTCAGTGATTCTGTGATTGCCATGCTGCAGCCAGGAAACATGCCAGCAAGCAGAGGTTTCTTAGAGCCCAACATCTCAGCAAGGACAGCCCAGCAGACTGTTCCACGCAACAGACCAGTGCACTGGGAGGCAGGAGGCAAAAGGAGCTGCCAATCAAATGCAGCTGGTATATCAGGTCACAGAGTAGGAGAAAGATTCTGGCACAGTGCTAGGAAAGTATGTAAGACATACCCCTGTTTGTGGGGGTGCGTCGATGCAGGAGCCAAATCTATGAGTCTCACACTCGGTGCACAAAACTTAACAGCTCAGATGGATGGGTAAAATCTGTATCGCTGTAGAAACTGCATGGGATGAAAGCTCTGCAGTTCTGTACAGGGATCTGGTTCTGCTCTGTACCATCTGTGCACCAATTGTGTGGATTGTCTGTTGAGATTTGTTTGTTTTTTTTTGTTTGAGAAAGATACAGAAGCCAGTAAAAAGAATGTACTGGAGGTCAGTTTGATTCTTGAGCTATTATTTTTGCCCTCATTCAAGTTAATTATAGGTTCAAATTACTTACAAAAAGTTATAAAGAAGATTCGTACCTAACAGGTGACTTCTGCAATTTATTTAATCTAAAAAAGAAGACCTTTATTAACACTACTTATAGCAGTAACCTGGAAATACACAATAGATAAGATCCAGGGTCTGATTTTCAATGTTAGATCCTTGCAGCTGACAGTATATGTCTATGTGCATCTGATTCATGTACAGTCTGTCTGGGACATAATGATAATGTGTTAGTAAATACCTGGTATTTACAGATCTTGATGTGGATGCTCCCATTAGGTGCAATCTCCATGGATTTGTGGATATGTATTCTTATGACATCCCTACAGACTAGACTGAACAGTTCTTAGCAACAAGTAAATGCAGCAGTGTAATGTTAGTTTATACATACATTAAACATTTATATGACCATGGACATTCTGTGCATCATCTAACAAACACGTTTCAGAAAAAGACTTAAAAACTTAATATCCACAGACCCTCTTAACATGCTGTGGCACTCAGAGATAGAAATCTGAGACAACTGAAAAAAAGGGAGCTTTGCTTAATCAAGGCTCTGCAAACTGCTGAAGCCCAGAGGGGTACCCCCAAGAATCCTTTGATGAAAGTTAAGTTTATAATGACAGCAAGGCGAAAAGAGGCACTGCTACTCTCTGCTCCTCCAGAAGCTTCTCTTGACTTACAGGAAACCCATCACATTATGCTCCCAAACAACAGAAGGCAGCAGTGAAAAAGATGGACTAAGAATTGCATAAACATTGGTAAATGTCTTACAGGAACGGTTTAGAAAATCTTGATGTTCTTTTTTGGTTCTGGGGTTTTGGCAAGAACTCCAGTCTCTAGGCCCATTTCTGTGTACACATTTTAATGATGGGCTTGATTATGAGACAGTAACTCTCTGGACTTTTAGCCATCTTATTTATTGGCACAAACATGAGTACAATGCCAAAATCAAATAGTTATGTCCCAGACCAGTGGAAAATTACAGATGCAAAAGCACAATAGATTCTTCATTCCACAGGCTTCGTGTATTTCTATCGTTTGTCACAGTATATAAGCTTCATAACATAACCAATACTTAACCTGGCCTTGCAAGAGAGAATCTTCCACCAAACAAGAAGCAGCAGAATAAATGCCATCCTACATCTGCTTGTGAAGGAATTACACTGAGGTCCAGTTATCTCTGTCCCAGTAACTCTGCCTGCCAAGTGAGCCAGTTTCCCTCAAATGAGGATTTATAGGAAGAACACAGACGTTGGCTCTGGAATAACCTAAGACAAGACTGTTATGGAAAATTCTAGAAAATTAACTGTAATTAAATTAAATGTGTTGTACAGTAGCTCAGGACTCAACCTCAAAGTAAAACATGACAATGACATTATAAATATGAACGTACAGTTCTCCAACAGGATTCCAAATTTCCAGATAAGTCAATATGCAGATATATAACCTGACCTTGTATTTGAAGCTCACCCTATCTCAATGAAGTGCAACTATTCCGGGATGATAATGTGTAACAGAGATAGGGCACAAATTGAATCTAGACAGCAAAGCATAGCAGAGGCAAGACAGTGTGTTCACTGTTCAGTACTCAGGAATTACTGATCACAAATTCTGTATCTCCTTAAAATACTTAAAGACAGGAGTAGAATCAATGCTCTACTCCTCATAACCAAAAGGCAATATGAAGAAATCAATCCTGCCATCCACTGTATTAAACTGATCATAGAATGGCTTGGGTTGGAAGAGACCCCAAGGATCATGGAATTCCAACCCCCCTATCAGAGGCAGGGACACCAACCTCCAGATCTGGTACTAGACCAGGTTTCCCAGGGCCCCATTCAACCTGGTCTTGAACACCTCCAGGGACAGAGCATCCACAACTTCTCTGGGCAGCCTGTTCCAGCATCCCACTATTCTCTCTGCAAAGAATTTCCCCCAGACATCCAATCTAAACCTTCCCTCCTTGAGCTTAAAACCACTCCCCCTCATCCTATTCCATGATATAACTGAACTTCAGGCTCTAATGCTACAATGGGATGGAAGGTACCACAGTAATAGTGGGGTGGCAAAGTCTTTGGCTACAGCAAATGACAATGAGCCCAAATGCAACAGCCACGGATGCACAAATGAAGGAAAGGAACTGCTTACCTTTAAAAGGCCTCAGGTAGGCAGGGATCTCCAGCAAGATATGCCCTTGCCTCCACTGCCAACCCCTAAATGAGGTCTGCGGAGGGGTTGATCTTGGCTCCAACTCTTCTGGTTTACTCAGGTATACTGCATGCATCTGAGCACCCCTGGGTTGGCACTGCCTTCCCACCAGGTGCTCAATCACTGGTTCAAGGCCATGACTTAGCATTTCCACTACACAGACTAAATGGCCATTTGCCCCTTTCTCCCTCTGACACACTTAAGGAGGGGATTATTTTTCCTATGACTCTGCATTCCTAAGAGAGCTCAGTCCTTTGAAGCTTTCTGTCTTGAAGCAGGAAGTAGAGATGCTTCACAGCTCTTCTTTCTAGATCAACAACTTAAGAAGCCAACAGAGCACCTGTGCAACAACATTAAAGACTCTTCAGCTGGGAGAGTTCCATGTTTTCTAAAAGTCTTGTCTTTTCTTAAGAAGGTCAAAATCTCACATATCAATCCCAACTTGTAGATTTCTGCCACAGATTGTTATTTCAGTTAATTCTGCTTTTGAATATATCATAGCCCTTATGTGTACATTATTCTGTGTCTCCGTTGGTGCTTTATTATTTTCTTTGTTTTTTTTTCCTCCTGATTTTCAGTTTATTATAGAATGGTGAATATTTTAATTTTTATCTTTAAAAGAAGTGTTTGTTCTGATACCATTATTTAGCTACTCCCCCCTTCACATCTCGTTAAAGGAGAGAAGCCAGTCTTGTGCTGCTTATGGAGGGGAGGGGCTGCCAACCAAATTTTTGATGTACATACAATTAAAAATTACCACCCACCCAGATTTGTAAAAGGTCACATTAGCTCATATTTCCATATACTGTGGTACATTTGATCCAGACAGGTACTTGCAAAGTCTGTATTTGTTCTCAATTATTTATATGTATATTCTGCAGAGCTACTTCTCACATAACACGTGAATGTAACAAGCACCTATGTACATTATGCATACGCTCCTGCCACTATAAGTACATGCATAACATTTTCCAGCACTCCAGGCAGCACAACAAATTCTTAAATAGGACGGCACCTGCAAACACTCTTGCACGAACAGACCAAAATGTAGCTGCCAATGAGTGAAAAGCATACATATGTAAGGGATGTATTTGTGCTTTATTGGATTTTTTACTTATTTTTAAAAGATCTTTGGACTATGTTATAAAATATTTCATTAAGACATAACATTTTCATCAAAACGATCTTCATGAATGGTGTTCTTTTGTTGTGCTGGATACCCAATACTGTGATAACCATAAAGAATCAAATAATGAAATGAACTAGGTGCAGAAAGCCCTCAGATCAGTTTCATTATCAGGACAAAACAAAACAGAAATATTAAACGTATGAAATATAAATTCTGTTCCAGTTGTAACAAGTGTAATGCAAAACTCACTGATATAGTTTGAGAAAGCAATGAGTCTCACAACTTATGCAGAAGGTTATCAAACTGAGCATCTAGTACAGCAGAGGAAAAAAAGGTGAACACAAACTGTAAAGTTTACTGATGTTGCAGTGAATCACTGAATACTATGTTCAATTCTTCTTGAAACCACATTTGGCTGAAAGAGAAAAGTATCAAAGATAGGTAATAAAAATGCAGTTAAAGGCACAGTGTGACCTTATTATAAAAGAGACTGAAATGAGTATGTGATAATATGACAGGCATCAGCTAATGAAACGTTGGCAGTTAAGTGCCAAGAATAATTTTGTCTGCAATGCTGTCTGACCAACTAAACCCTCTGGTGCTCAAAAACTTTTGCTTGTAAAAATAAAAATAACAAGCCTCTCACAAAAGTAATATTGA
>JANHGO010004231.1:0-25407 GCA_024606505.1 Aquila spilogaster | reverse complement strand
TATGCCACAATAAATAGGGCTCAACGTTTCATAAAGCAATTTATAGTTCATAAAAATGACAAAATGTACCTGTCAGACAGAACGCGGAGAGCAGATCTCTGTGCTGCCTGCTGGAAGAAAGGGCAGAGATGTTTATTTTATATTCTGACTTTAAAATTACGAGCACAATCAACACTTTAAGAAATGCGTTACACACATTTTTGTCACGTGTCCAAATTTTAAAGTACGAGCAAAGTAGCAGAGGCTCTACGGCAAAATGGACATTCCAGCCTGGTCAATGTAAGAACACTTTGTTAAGCGCGCCATAAACCAGGAGTCTGTCAGAGCACGGCGCAGTATTTGAGGTCTGAACTGCTCTATTTAGACGTTTTCTGCAGGTCTCTGAGAGAGAACTCTGCAGGGCTCAGCTCTCCTCCTTCCCCTCTCCCCGCTCTGCGCTCCCACTCCCTCTCCTTTACCATCAGTCTCCTCCCATTCTTCCACAGAAACAAACATCACATATTTGGTTCCTTGTGCGACGAAGCCCGTAGCTATAATTACAGATTTAGCGAAGCCTGCCAGGGCTGCCGCAGACTTTTCCAGAGCGCTACCATGTCAATCTGCTGGCAACCCTTGGCTATGCAGTGCAGGATCGACCTGTTGCTGGTTTGCTCCTCGGCTTTTGCCTAGCACAACTCTTTGGATGGGGTGGGGAAACATGGTGCTTGTTCTTGTGTTAGCCAGCAGTCCTGGGAATAGAATCGTAGCCTCTCAAGTTTAATAGGATTCCCAAGCCTATCCCCGAGCTGGTTTGCCACTTTATTATTATTATTCTTTCCCCTCCTTGAATCACTTCAAGCAGGGTGATTCATGGCTTCGGCACAGTAATTAGCTGCTAAGCAAAGATGAAATCCATAATGTTCTGAAAATCTACTTTAAAGCCCCAGTTCTGCTTGCGGCTGCCCTCCCCTCTTGTCCCCATCTGAGCTGTGCCTCGCCTGGCACAGGAGGGACACAAAGCCACATGGCATGGATGAGGGACGGCACTGAATGTGCATTTTCACTTTGCAGCCACCGGCAAGTATATTTTGCAACTAATCCCTCTGGCTTCTTAGGATGGGAGAGGCTGCATCCCCAGCCCTGAACACACAAACTGGTATTCTGGCCAGAACTGGAAAGTGTGAAGGTAGGCAGGTTAGATGTTAGGAGGAAATTGTTTACTCAGAGGGCAGTGAGGTGCTGGTACAGGCTGCCGAGAGTAGTTGTGGGTGCCCCATCCCTGGAGGCGCTCAAGGCCAGGTTGGATGGGGCTCTGGGCAGCCTGAGCTGGTGGCTGTCAGGAGATAAAGTCTATGCCGCATCCCCTGCCGGCAGAATGACTCACAGGTGGGTTCTCCTTTAACTTCAACATTAAGCAGAGAGCCCATGGGAAGGGCTGGATAGGTCCCACCAGCTCAGTGGGAAGGTGCCCGTGGCACACACCTGCTGACCTCAGTGTTAGGAAAGTAGTAATGGGAACCTGGTTGTATTATTCTGTCTAGTAACTCAACATACTTGCATGCTCTTTGGGTACAACCCTTTTCAACTGCTCTCCATTTCAGCACACTGGCGCCTCTGGTAGGGGCTCACTATGACAGTCTTACCCCACTACTGGTGCAAAGACACAGGAAAGACCCAAATCTTAGGTTTGAGAATGTCTTCTGACTTAATGCTGACCTCTGCACCGTGCTATGCCTTTGTAAACCTCAGGAGCCTCCTCTCACTATCAGATCCCTTCCCCAGAGCCAAGTAATACAGACACCACTCAAGTCACCATTACTCCTCCTCTCCCACCCTTCCCTTGCAGGCAGCCACTGTGTGGCAGTGCTGTTTAAGGCACTTTTAATTATTTCCCACTCTTGGCTTAAACCACCACAGGTGCGATGAAGCGGGTTAGAAAACTGATCCGGATGAAAAATAGCACTTTTCCTATATTTATTTATTTAATTTATTTTTCCTTTTTGTCAGCTCATTTGTAACCTGGATGGCAAGTCTATTTTCATCTCTCCTACTCCTTTCTGCAGAGACGCAGAGCTCAACTGGAGCAAGGTACGTGGTGGCCATAGGAGCCAGAAGGCACTGAAGGAGACGGTTGTTCTGTAGCCAGAGTCCTCAGGAACCTTACAGAGACCTCATGGAGGCACAAGTGGGCTTTGATGATCCTAAAAGCTCCCTAACGTGGGGATGTGGGGATGCATGCCGCTCTTGTATTTCCCCAAAACTCCCAATTTTGAAAGAGGGAGAAGAACTGGGTGCTTTGTCTCCCAGTCCAGGTGGAAGCAACCCTAAGGAGAGAAGAGGACAGGACTCTTGTCATGATCTGCAGGGAATGTTAAACTGAGCTGGGCCATGTGGTGCTGGGCTGCAGCCTCAAGTGCCCGTCTCTAGTTTCCATTTTGGTACATCCAGCTGCTGACAGCATTGAAAAGGTGATCCTTTCTGGGCAAGCAAGTGCATTCAGATGATGGGCAGGGCAGCAGAAAGAAATGTACAAGTACTTTTCAGTGAGATCATTCTACTTTTTCAATTAGCTGCTCATGTTAAGTCCTTTAATAGGCATCTTTCTTCACCAGGATGTAATGCAGGTTGCAGAGGGCACCTCGCTCCTTGCCTGGTGGTGGCACATTCTATAAATGGGACTACTGATTTCTTTCTTACATGCTTTGGAAATGCAGCCATCTTTGACTGCATGTTTGCGTGACCCCTTGAGTTGGTAACGGCCCCATTCCTGATTGGCTGGGGAATACATCCAGTTGCAAACTTACTCTTCCTCCCTGGAGAAACAGATCTATTGCCTGCAATGAAAGGCATTTAGCAGCTATCTGGCAATTTTAATTCTGGCCTATATTGCTCCCATCTCCTGGAGAAAGTGAGCTGTTGTAATTAAAGGTAGTTAGCAGTTCCCTAGCAAGTATAAATACTTGCAGCCACTAATTGCAGTCTGTTCTCTTGTTCCCTTGCTACAGGGCTTGGCTGCTCAACTTGTGGGGAAATATCTGCCCCTGGTTCTTGCTAACAGTTTATTGTGACCCCATTCAAGTTTATTCATGAATTCCCATGGAGGGTCATGACCCATAGCTTGAGAAACTCTTGCTACAGAAGCAGCTTTCTTTGATTTATTATGTTTCTGATATGCCGGCATTATCTGTGTAGCAATGTAAGCAAAAGGATGGTACTTAGTACCATTAACTTCCCTCACCATTGTTTTTGAATACCTTGCTTTTGATTGTGCTACTTAATTTGCATTTTATTTTACATCATTAACAACATTATTGAGACCAACTCACCATCCATCAAGAAAGAAGATGAGAATATGTTATACATTCTTGATTATTCCTGGAAGTGATTGTGTTGCTTATATAAATTAGGGATAAGAAATAATTTTGCTGCTGACAGAATCTAAAGATCTCCAAGAATGATCACTAAAAGGCATTTTGTGGGAAGCTCGGTATTCTCTTGATAAGTGATTATGCTGTACTCTGATTTGTTCACCACTACTAAGTGTAACCCTAATGTTTCTGTTCCTGGAACTAATGGGGTTACTCATTGAGGGAGGGTTTCCCCAGAACGAACAAGGACATTGAAGGCCAGCCCATCACGTAATAACTTTAATGCTGAGTAGGAAGCAGGTCAGAAAAAAAAATATATCCCTTAGGTGACTCAGGTACTTAGGCCTGGGAAACTAGCCACAGTAAGTGTGATGGATTACTCCATTTCACTACATCAAGAGTTGTAAATTACAGGATACTGGCTGGTTAGACTTCTTCGTCCCTCACCTGAATTGGTTCTAGATACATTTAGGGCAGAGTTGCATTGATCTGCCTGTAGTTCATTAAACATTCATGAAAGTTCCTAGCTGTACCCCAAGACTACCAAGACAAAACAAGTTTTCAGCCTGCAGTAATCATGTTCAGGTTCTCTGTCTCCAGAGACTGCATCTCCGTTCTCCATCCTTTATTGCAGTGAGCCAGAGCTTGGGAGCATAAACGGCAGATATTCATGTTTCAGTGTGTGTTAAATGAGCTACCAAAATTACCTGAAGTGTCACAAGTTGCAATCTGTTGTTGAAGGGAAATCAAAGAGGAAATTAAATACCTTCATAGTAATTGGGACTGAGCAGTGAAGTAGCACTCTGTAATTGGGACTGTGCAGTGAAGAGGATGGACTGAATATAGCTCTTGAGCTGGAGATCCAGGAGTGCTGAGTGATCCCTAGATTTTTTTTGTTTGTTTGTTTTTTAATCTGGTTGGAAAAGGATTGCTTCATAAACTGCTGGGCTTGAAGGCATTTTTGGAAAAGAAGCAAATGAGAACTACTGAAGAATATTTTATGTTGCTTGGAAGAGTGTCTTGGAGGCACCGCAGACAGACGATGGATGCATTTTCCTTTAGATCACTCAGGGCATGCTTTGGCAAATAAAAGCCAATAAACTGACCATTGGTGACTCAGACATTTTGTTTTCCATTTTTCCTCTAATCACTGTTATTGCAAGAGAGCTCAGTTATGACAACTGTGTGGAGTTACACCAGGTACAGCAGAGACTTCACTGACGTAGTGCAGGTGTACATAAGGTGAGAATCTGAACTGTTTCTTTCATCATGGTATAACAGTTCTTACTGCCTGTACATGAAAAAATTGTGTTGCTTCCAGAGCATCCTGGTTGTCTTCCTCAGGTGGGAGGCTTTGCCCTGGAATTACGCAGTGAGCCATTTGTGCTCTAAGTGAGCACCTTCCTTATTAGCAGCCATCCAAACTGCTGGATGCCACCATGCACCTACTGAACTGTAGATGAACTTCTACAAGCTAGGGTTGATGCAAGATGTCTTTACTGTACGCTGCTCTTTGGCAATCAGACTTTCATACGTCTTTTTTTGCTGTTTCACTCTTCATTAGTCTTCCACACTGATTCTGTTTTAATGTCTTAAGGTTTTGGTTGGTTTTAGTTTAAATGCATTTCATTCCTAAGATAGTGAAGCCATGGAGAAGTTTTCTGAATGACACAACCTGACTTCTTGCCATAATTTGAGCCATATGACTCCACAGAGCCTTTTCTCTGCTCCAGATCTGGTACCTATGGCAAAATTCTGGATGATCCCCTTATATTGCAAATCTACCTTGGTCCAACCACTCATAGGGTTCTTCACTCTTGTGTTAAGATATGAGTTTAGCCCAGCTTTGTTTATATGCAGCTTACTGCACTGGATGTTGCAACTTTGTCTGTGAGATGGAGCTGCCTTCTAGCCTCAACACTGTCCCTGCATTGGTGTTTATGGACTGTGATCATGCTTTAGATAAGCTCAATTAAGACATGTAACATGGACACAGGTCCAGAGGACAGTTATGAAGATGATCAGAGGGCTGGCACACCTCTCCTATGAAGAGAAGCTGAGAGAGCTGGAGTTGTTCAGCTGGAGAAGGGAAGGCTCTGGGGAGACCTTATAGCAATCGTCAAGCACTCAAAGGGGGCCTACAGGAAATATGGGAGAGATGTCCCTGGAGGTGTTCAAGAAACATCTGGATGTTGCACTAAGGGACATGGTTTAGTGGGGAAATATTGGTGGTAGGTGGAAGGTTGGACTGGATGATTTTGGAGGTCTTTTCCAACCTTGGTGATTCTACAATTCTATGATTCTATGACTCTTTATCAGGGATTGCAGTGATAGGACAACAGATAACAATTATAAACTAAAAGAGAGAAGATTTAGGTTAGATGTTAGGAAGAAATTCTTCACTCAGAGGGTGGTAAGGCCCAGAGGCTGCCCAGAGAAGCTGTGGTGCCCCATCCCTGGAGGCACTCAAGGCCAGGTTGGATGGGGCCCTGGGCAGCCTGAGCTGGTGGGGCAGCCCTACCCATGGCAGGGGTTGGGGCTGGGTGGGCTGTGAGGTCCCTTCCAACCCAAACCATGCTGTGATTCTATGAATTCATTGTGCAGACAGCTTTCACTCCAAGGCACATTTTCCAAACATGTTCTCTCTCCTCCTGAAACCCTTGCCAGCTTTCAGCATTCTCTATGAGGAGTGCAGAGCTGCACCGTGTCACAATGGCATTCCCATCAGGTCTCAACACAGAGTGAAACCCCTTCACAACCACAGACATGTCCTGCTTAATGCCCTGAGTTCTCCTAGCCACAGGAGCTGTATGAGGAGCCCAGTTTAGACCACTGATCCTGAGTGATTTTTAATGTGCCTTATCTCAGTGCAATACTCTGGGCTCTGTGCTGTTCCTAGAGGTTTTGTTTGAGGATAACTTTTCAGTGTGGATTTTGGAGGGATTTAAAATCACTTGTAAACTGCAGCTTGAGTGTTTCTCTGTAAATTTGCAACGTACATGTGTGAATGTGAGTTTCACTGTCTGGTTGATATTTATTTAGGATTTACAGGCTGTAAGATTTAGAAGGGTCTCCCCTCTTCCCCTTTTGGAGTTGGTTATCATCAGAGCCACATCTTTTAAGAAACCATAAAGCCCCTTCTGTATTTCATGATTTCTCCAGGCCTTTCAACACCCCGGTATTCATTTTTCACCCTGGGGTTTTATTATTATATTTTTTGGCGTACATTGTTCTTTCTCCTCTGCTTTGCCTATTAATCCTTATTAATCTTCAGGGGCAGCACAATCTGGCAACTTGAACATGGCACTTGGGATTGAAAGACCAAAGCGCTAATCCTGGCTTTGCAGCTGACTTCCATGTGGCTTCAAACAAGCCACGTCTCTGTCTCTGTCTCCCCATCAATCCTACAGAGATAATAACTCTTACTTAACTGTACCTAAATACCTCTCAAGGGCATTGCATTAGGTAGTTAATACTTGTTAAATGATTTGGCTCTCCGAATTACTGTATAAGCAGCATGGGTATTAATCATTCAGAATTTTATACAACTGTGAATGTTGAGTCTTCTGCTCTGGACCTGTTCAGGTTTCTCCTGAATTCTGGCCCTGACCAGCACGCAGCTTTTCAAGGCAGATGAGTTCACTTTTTCAGATGAGTTCATCTTTTTTCAGTGGAGATAAGCAGAAGGTCCTTGGTACTTTACATTGGTGCTTGGAAAGTCCTTGATGCTTTCCATTAACAAAATAGTTAACTGTCACCAATGCTGGAGGAAGGTCTCAGTCATTGCAAGCAAAGCAATGGCTGTCTTGGAAAACATCCTTTGTTTCCAAAGATGTAGTCTTCTTATCCAGAAGAAAAAAAACCAATGTATTTGAAATGCTGCTTACACTCAGGATATCTCAGGCAAAACATCAGTGTTATGCCAAAGGCTTTGTGAGATTTGGTGGGGAAGTCTGAGAACTCAGGATTAAACCAGGATATTTCGAAAATTCCATGTATGTGAAAATGAGGGGAATGCAAGCCTTAGTTCCCTGTATACTGGTAAATCTGCCCAGTGAGGTGCTACGTCAATTGTCTGTGAAGCATTTCTTACTACCAGTGGTGTTCCCCAGGGTTTGGATCTGGCTCCAGTCTTGTTCATCATCTTCATCAGTCATCTGGATGAAGGGATAGAGTCCACCCTCAGCAAGTTTGCTGATGATATAAAGTTGGGAGAATTTGCTGGCACACCTGAAGGCTGTGCTGTCTATCAACAAGACCTGGGCAGACTGGAGAGTTGAGCAGGGAGGAACCTGATGAGGTTTATCAAGAACAAATGTAGAGTCTTGCACCTTGGGAGGATTAACCGCATGTACTGGTATAGACTGGGGTATGACCTGATGGAGAGGAGCTCTGCAGAGAGGGACCTGGGGGTCCTGGTGGACAACATATTGGCCATGAGCCAGAAGTGTGCCTTTGTGGTCAAGAAGGCCAATAGTATCCTCAGGTGCATTAAAAAGAGTGTGGCTGGCAGGTTGAGAAGGGTGATCCTCCCCCTCTACTCTGCCCTGGTGAGGTCACATTTAGACTACTGTGTCCAGTTCTGGGCTCCTCAGTTCAAAAAAGACAGGGATCTCCTAGAAGTAATCCAGTGGAGGGCCACAAAGATGATTAAAAGCCTGGAGCATCTCCTGTATGAGGAAAGGCTGAGTAACCTGGATCTGTTCAGCCTGGGGAAAAGAAGACAGAGGGGATCTGATAAATGTTTATAAATATCTAAAGGGAGCTGGGAGACAAATGGATGAAACCAGGCTGTTCTTGGTGGTGTGTAGCAATAGGAAAAGGAGTAATGGCCTAAAACTTGAACATAGAAAGTTCTGTACTAACATGTGGAAGAACTTCTATACAGTAAGGGTGATGGAGCACTGGAACAGGTTGCCCAGAGATATTGTGGAGTCTTCTTCTATGGATATATTCAAGACCCATCTGGTTGCCTACCTGTGTGACCTATTGTAGGGAGCCTGCTTTGGCAGGGGGGTTGGACTCGATGATCTCTTGAGGTCCCTTCCAACCCCTGCAATAATGTGATTCTGTTCTTATGTGAGGAGCCCACGGGACAGCAGTGGATGAGGCCTGGAGACGCACAGCCCATGGATACCCCTGGAGGAGCAGCCTGGGCTGGAGTTTCAGCCTGTGGAGAGGGGCAGCGGTGGGGCAGGAGGGCTGGGGGAGCTGCTCCCTGTGGGGACCCGTGTGGAGCAGGGGCTGAGAATAGCGATAGAGGAGCAACAGAGATAAAGCTGGACTGATCGTAGCCTCCGTTTCACTATGCTGAGTCTGTTTTGCCTGTGACAGTAACTAGCTGGTGATCATCCTGTCCTTATCTCAACACTTTAGCCCTTTTCCTTTCTATTTTCTCATCCTGTTCCACTGAGGAGGGGCAGTGAGTGTGGTGTGTGGAGTTCAGCTGTCCGTCAGGGTGAAACCACCACACTTGCCATTACCTCCCCAGCTGGGGCTCTGTGCCCAGGGGGAGCGAAGCTGGTGGGGCTGTGGCTGGAGCCGGTCCTCATTGCTCTGCCTTCTACTTCCCTTGTGCAGGGCTGGTGCCAATGGTTCCCCAAAGCTGGGCTGGTGCTAAAAGCTCACAGGCTGACAGGAACAGACAGGTACAGCAACAGAGAAACTACGCGGTGGGGTAAGCAAGCACATGCCCTTTGAGCTCCTGAATGTGTCAGGGGTATGTTCTCCTATTACAGCCTGTAATAGCTGTGGTATTGCAAACAACCTTAATTTGTGCTCTAAATTATCAGTGGCTGTGGGTTATTTAATCATCCTCCTCCAGGCAAGCTGCAATGAATTTCCCTGAAGGCAAACAGAGGTTTATGACCACCCCCATGAGGGGCACAGGCCCAGAGGCAGTGGCTGACTGCAGCGAGGGCTATCCCTGTGGCAGCAGGAGCTGCTAGATGGTGAAACTAATTCAGTGAGGTTTTACAAACATTTGTGTAAGGACAAGGGAAAGCAACCCTGGAGATGTAGGGGATAATCCCTCCTTATGCCCCAAATCAGCAGGCATCGCTATATCAGTTGCATCAGAAGATGTTCCCATGGCCATCACAACAGACGTTCATAGAGGAACTCCATCCATTTCACCAGGGAGAAAACTAACCAAAGACAGCAAGAAGATGGTTAGGGAAGTTACAGGAGGTAGTGAAAAAAAAACAGCTTGGAAAAGGTGATACCAGAAGGAAGGGGCAGACCTAGAAGTCGTAGTCAAGCTATAACTTAGTTCAGTTGCAACATCAACATGAAGAGACAAAGGAGAAGCACCTGTACTTTATTTTCTGGTCTATTTTTAGAGATTCACACAGAGATCAGAGTGCTGTGTTTGAATTTGTCCGAATTTTGTGCATGTCCAAGAGTCAGGCTGATCCCCAACCTTTTTCACTGTCATCCACGGTGGCAGCATTCAAATTTAGAGCTAGCTCCTGCCTGCCAGTGCATGACGGACAGTGACTCTGATTTTGTAAGATAGGCAGTGATGTGAGCCAAGTTTGGCAGGACAAGACTGAGCTCTTATTTTGTTCCATCTGACAGTTTCAGTGAGGCAGTCCTGGTCTTCTTGTCATGCGTGGTGGAAGTGCAAATTTAGATGTCACAGAGATTATAAAATCAGAGCTGGCAAACCACAGAAAGGCTTGGCTCAGCTGGCTTAAACCTTGCTCCGGATTTTAGCTATGTTGGATACCAAAAGGTTTGCTTCTCTAATACACAGGAAATAATGGACTTAGCCGAGTTAAGCAAGGCTGTTATAAAGGCAGTTCCTCTGGTCTGAAAATGCACTCATGTTGCAGTGACAGAGGGCAGAACAGGCCATTTGGATTAAGTACAAAAGCACCTGAGGGTCCAGCTATTCCTTAACCCTAAACTTAATTTTTTCTGTTTTTGCTAATCTCTGCTTTGTGCAGTTTTGATTGCAGTTAGACTTGCATTGGGCAGAGTTCATGAAGTAAGCTTCCCTGACTCACTGGAGTGAGAAACTTCTCGTCAGAAAGATTTTTCTTCAAGTTTATCAGGGCATTTTTTGAAAGTTAAGCTTATTTGCAGCAAAGATCCATGCAAAGATCCATGCTTTTTTTGCTTTTTTTGTGTGTGTGTGCTTTTTTTTCTTCTGACTGTGTTCTCATCTCAGATCTTCTGCTCATTTTCACTTCTGATCAAGCGTCCAATATTGCACTGATGATGAGGTGAATAAGGGAGCACAACACTAAAACGACTTAATGTGATTAAAATAGTCGGACACAGCATATGTGTACACAATTAGCGCTGCCTAAAAATAGTCTTCGTGATGAACAGGGCCATGCTATAATTTGTCTGATCTGGCTGCTCCTTCTGGATGTACCTGGCTCTGCTCTTCACTTGGCTGATCTTCAACATCAGAAAGCTCAGAAAGAAAGCTTATAGCCACTTTGTCCCTTCCACAATTTCTTTCAAAATCCATTGCAGGTTAATTCAAAGTAGCTGGAATATTAGACTCCATATGATGAAGTAGTGCTTATCTAAACTGCTGAAAATTATCCTTTCTGGAAGAAAGTGTATACGTAATTGTTCATTTCAGAGTAATTTGTAAGTTTTTGATGATTGTTGGTCCATATCCAGATAGGAGAGGGAAAAGTCCTGCACCTTATTAAAAAGACTGTCTTTAAATGCATTCTATCTCACTTGTTTCTGGCTTCCATTGAAGCACAATTTTTGGACTGGATAAATGAATCATTTCCCAGTGCTTCTTACATAGAGATGTGGCCATACTGACAGCCACTGACCACGGGGATGGACTTTTATCCTGTTGCATCAACAGGGTGGATTTGTCTGGAAGAGCACAAGCATGTTTTGCTTTGAGACCTGCAGCAGACGTGATGAGGGGAAGCATGGGCACAGATGTTCCCACTGGAGCTGTGGGAACAACCTGAATCAGCACTGAGCTCTCCATCTTGGCCATGGCCAAGAAGCATGGATGTAACCCTGGACCAGCAGCCCACTCTGGCTGTCCCCAGGCTGTGATGGACAGGGGCAGGCCCCGGAACCCCCCGGCAGCTCTGGGTCAGATCATGCTCCTGAGACTTTATTGCTCTGCACTAAAGTTGTTCCTCATGACCTTCCTTGAGGCTACTCTTCCCTTGAGGTCTCCCATGGAGGGATATGGGCTCAGTTGGTTTTGGCCACCCTGAAGAAAGGCTGGGTGGTCTCAGGCTGCCTGAGATCCTGCAGGGATGCCTGTCCCTGTCCCTTCAATGGGAGGGCAGTGATTCCCTGGCAGGCGTTGCCTTCACTCCTTTTTTCATGCAGGGAAAAAACCAGTGAGCCCAAGAGCACCGTAGCTCATTGCCTCCCTGCACTCCATGTGCCACGGTTATCCTCAGCCCCCACCTTTACTTGCTGTGGCCATGAGATGTTGAAAAAGAGGAAAAAAAAATGGACTAAGGCTCCATTTTTCCTTTCAAGATACAGCAGGGGATTGAGTTTGGAGCTGCGTCCCTGGGAGGGTGTTCTGATTGCTTCTTCAACTTCTGTTTATACAATTTTACAAAATTTTGGCAGGAATCAAGAGCACATACCAGGGTGTTGGCTTTTATGAATCTCATGGGATGTGAAAGTCAAGCTGACTGGATGAACTTTGGTTACATATTCCAGACAAGCACAATGACTCTATTTATTCAGACTTGGCAGCCAGAACGCAGATTGACTCTGTGGGTAATAAATTTTCACAGCCACAAAACTTCAGCGGCAACCAACCTGATCCCGCTCAGAAAAAAATGCATGCAAGGAAGCAGACTCGGGCTGCAAAAATATGTTAGATTATTATTCCATGTATGTGTACCAGTCAGTTAATTTATTTGGCTATTGATTGACAAGAATTGCACAAATGAATCCAGGGATCTTTTTCCCCTTAAAGGAACTACTTGCTATTACAAAAATTTTCATATTGTAAAAGGACGAGTAGAGGGAAAAGAAGAGAATTGTTCATGTTACAATTGACAATCTCCTTTTAATATTTCACTCAAGACTGATTTAAGTTATCCAGTGACCTCTACAGAGAAGAGCAGGGTATTATAATGGGAACTGCTTCATGTGCTGTGCCACACTTCAAGGAACCAGAAGGCAATAACCACTACAATTCAGCATTCTGAACAATCTTAAGTACAATTCTGACATCTTCATGCTACAAAGCTTCAGATGCTTTCTGGGAGAGATGATGATGAAATTATTACACTGTGGTATAAATCAAAATGAATTGGCTCTTTAACTTGCAGATTTATGTTAACCACCTTGGTATCTGTTAATTGCTCGCTCTTCAGATATTGATTGGGGATTAAAAAAAGTATACTTTCTTCAATCTGCGTGATGTAAAATACGCCAACAGGAAATTTTCCCTCTGCATATTAGATCCTATGATCACTGCCTGTAAAATTAAAACGATCAGTTTAAATGGATAAACTATGCTTATTAAAGAGGAAAAATACATTTATGTAATTAAAATTAAGAGACTAATATGTGTGGATAATGTCATTACTGTGGGCATACACACACTCGGCTCAAACCCAGCCTCCTTCACCTCTCCTGGGTCTATGAATCTTGCTACCTTAATTGCTGGCACATAGGGAACATTTGGGATCCCGAGGCTCTTAATCACGCATCTGTCTTGCACTTGGCCCCTCTTGCCCATTGCTCACATTCTCTGGGTTGGGCACAGCCCTCCAAATACCAGCCGTAGTGCTATGGTAGCACCTGTCCCTGTCTGCACTGCTGCAGAAACTTTCCATTTGCTGCCTGGCAATTTCAAATGCATGCACAAAATCGCCTTCTAAGTTTTCCTTTTTTTTCTTATCCCAAACTTCCTCATCTAGGAAATAACAAAAAGAAAAGGTTCCCAGCTCCTGCACAGTTCATCTTTAGCTATTTAAGAAATTGGACTACTTAAATGAGTATGATTGCTGAAAGGTCAATTAAATCAGTAAGGAGTATCTGAGAATCCCTCATGTATGGTTCCTATCCCTTCATCTCTTATTTCCTTCTTTCCTGCTCCCGAGCTCAGGAAGAGATCTGAGATTAAAGAGCTTCAGAATTAAAAAGTGAAAGAAAACGGGTTCTTCCTCTGACATTTAGATGTGGATCCATGTCATAACCTGTGAATTTATTTGGAAGAGAGGGTCTGTGTTATTCTTTTTTGGGCCCATTTCCTGCTCAGTAGATGAAAACTTTGTCTTTTGTTTATCCAACAGATACAGTCATTTAGGGTTGTTCGTTAAGCAAACCTTCAGGTCTCAAGTGAGGTTCTGCAAAGCATTTAGTATAAGCCAGAGGCAACCTGTGCCCTCAGGAGCTTTTCATCTATACAGCCAAGTTAGAAGAAAGATGCAACTGTTCCATTTTAGAGAGAGGGGACCAAGCCAAGGTAGTTGCTAAAGGCTGCTCATGTAATGACTGGCACGTAGAAATGGGACCTTGGCTCTGCTCCTTGCTGTGCTGGTGGCAAATGCTGCCTTGACTCTGGGTGCTGGTAGTATAGATACAGTACAGAAGTATAGGGGAGGTAGTCTTGGGCTGGAGCAACTGCACCATGAAGCTCTGATTGCTAAGTGAAGACCTGGTGTGACACACACAGTGAGAGCAACTTGAGCACAGGCTCTCCCAGCTGCAGGATGCTCAGCATTAGGGAGGATCCCAACTTGTGCCCTACCCCAGGGATGATCTGTGCCTCCCATCTCTGCTTCCCCCGTTTCCCAACACCTAATCCCCCTGCCAGCCCCACAGTGTAACCGTGTGCCATTGTTATTCTTCAGACAACCCTTCTTGTCCCACACTGGACGCCTCCCTATGCTGTCTGTGTGCTGTACTTTGAACTATGTAGACAAGCAGGAAGAATAATTAAATGCGAAGTGTTTTGGGATGAAATGCATTAAACAAAAGGAAATTGTATAAATATGTAAATAATTGAATCCATGTGCTGAATCTTCTTAATACAATAAAGCTTTGCTCAAAATAGATGAAATAATGGTTTAATATAAATATGAAAAAGCTTTGACTTACTTGTTGCTTGGAATATGTTGTAAAATACAAGCTTCTAATAACAAGAGTTAAAATAAAACCTGGAAGAGCTTCAGGCCTACATACCTACAGTTATTTGCCTAAGGTCCTGAATTTCAGAAGTCTGGATAGCTCCAGTTATCCTCAATTGAAAAAAATCACATTTTAAGCTGTATTATGTCCCAGCCTCGAGCCACTTATGAATTGCAACCGGCTCTACTCTGGTGAGCACAGACCCGCAAACTGAAAAAGCCCATATCTCCTGACCCACAGAAGACATTTGGAGAAGCACATGCTCCCAGGCAGGCAGTTTGGGGTCTTTAAAGCCCAGGAAAGGGCCCCAGTGACTGTCCCATAGAGGATGAGCCAGGGTTCCAGGCAGGTAGGCTGCCCAGGGGCTGGCCGCTATGGCCCAGCTTGTGCTCAAGAGTTTGGCCTCAACCCTTAATCCAAATTCCTGTTTCTTCCCTCCCTGGCTGCTCTTTAAAACAAAACAAAATCCAATCAGGAGGAGACTGATACAAAAACCTTCTGGGTTGCATCAAGGTAATAAATCAAGACCCCTGCAGAACATTCCCCACAAATACAGCAGTTAGCACATGCAGTCTGGCGCAGAGCAAGAACATCTGTTACTCCATTTACAGTACTTTCATGTATTTTGATAACCTTGATGTATATTTTGAAAAAGCATTAGCAAAATATTTGCAGTATCTCCGTCTCGACAAGAAACATGCTGCAAGTTACATGGTTCTCGTCTGGTCCTTACCTGATCGTTCTCTTCTTCATCGCTGCTTAGCTTGAGGTCATCTTCCAGCATTCTGGAAAGCAAGCAGCAGAATCACTTATAATTATGATTTACCAAAATGTTTGAGATCTCTGAGCTACTGTAAGAAAAAAAAATATTGAAATAGAAAATATATTTTATGCCTGTAACTCTGTAGAAGTGACACTGTCTGTATAATTTTTTCTTAGCCAATTCCTATCAACTTCTTAATTCATTTCCTACAATTGGTGCCTAAGGGAAAATGTTTACTAGAGTAATAATGGATTTTGCAAACATTATTGTTATTACAATCACCGACAAACAATTTTTGTATGCTAAGAATAATATCTTTGATGCTGACAGGTCAGTAGTCTCTCTGAAAGGAAAATTTTGCTCCGCTTGGCTTTGAGCTCACAAAACACAAGTAGATATTTACACTGGCACTACCGCAGCACAAAATAAGATTCACTGATGTTTCCCAAAGGCCATTTTTACTTTATTGCCTGGTTGATGTAAGATTGACATTGACTGAAACGATTAAAACTGAAATATATTATCTCAGTGCACAGGAGTATGCACAAGGAGTTCACGGTCATATTAATATAGAAAATAATGCATCTTTTCTAATGGGGATTTCATCCTCCTTTCTCATAACCTTTCCTCAATTTGCTTCGACTGGCTCTCAAAAAAGAGGAGTTTGTCTTTACTTCCACACGCTTTTTACTAGCTGAGGTTAAGTAACCAGCAGTTAAAGGAGCTGAGGAGGTGCAAAGCTTTCCCCCAGTGCTTGAAAGGTTTTCAAGAACGGGACCTATTTAAAAAAAAAACGCCCCTGTAATAACAATAATCATTCAGAAAGTTGCTAATTTTTCTTGCATTCTGGGAAAAGGGAATCTGTAATTTAGCCTCGACTCCAGAAGAAAGCTTGGGGAACAATTTAAACGCATTCTGTGACGTGGGTGGTCCCCGGAGTGTAAATATATCAAGAAGACATATGTAGTAATTTCAAACCACCTCCTCGTTCTTGTGCCTGGATCTTCCAGGAGCGTGCCTGAAAAGCGGGGCTCTTAAATGGGCTGCATGGTGTGCCAGGGCTGAAAAGAGCTCCGAGCCTCTCCCTCCTCCCCGAGACTGGTCGCTGTTGGCATTGTGCGCAGCTGTGTGCGCAGCCGCTGCTAACACAGTTGTGTCCCCATTTCCCTGCAGCACCTTTGGGGGGACGTAGGTGTACCAGAACAAGAATAGGGGCAGAACAGGAACTCTTGCTCTCTCACCTCTTACAGGCTCATGCCTTCTTTTCTCCCCATTTAATTGTACTTACGCTGAGATTTTGCCTCTGTAAAACCAACACTGAAAATTCAAAAAAATCTTGTTGCAATGCAGACACCTCAAGAAACCCATTAAGCTGACAACCTTACAGCAAGATTCTGGTGTTTTATCAGGAACTGTGTCCATGGGCAGGAAAATACTCAGCAAGCGGGATAGATATCTAAAGATACCTTTCACTATCTAAAGGGGGACTATAAGAAAGAAGGGGACAGACTCTTTAGTGGGATCTGTTGTGATAGGACAAGGGAAAATGGTTTCAAACTAAAAGCGGGGAGATTTTGATTGGATATAAGGAAGAAGTTTTTTACAATAAGGGTGGTGAGGCACTGGCACAGGATGCCCAGAGAGGTGGTGGATGCCCCAACCCTGGAGATGCTCACGGTCAGGCTGGATGGGGCTCTGAGCAACCTGATGTAGCTGTAGGTGTCCCTGTTCATTGAAGGGGAGTTGGACCAGATGACCCTTAAGGATCCCATCCAACTCAAACGATTCTATGATTCTTTGAGATACATGGGATTCATCTTCCAGGTGCTGAAATATGGGAGGCAAAGCTTCCCGTAAATGTTGTAAGATCTGTGTTGGCTTTGGATCCCAAAGTTCACAGGGGATCTTTTGGAACAAATAACATTATAGTTGCTCTCTTTTTTTTATTGTTAGATTTGTTTGGGCATTCCTGAGAAACTAGCATTGGAAAATATGTAGAAAGCTTCAATCTAGAATTGAGCATTATATAATTAAATGTGATGAGATCTGCAGGAATTGTGATTTAAGCAGAGAGAGATCTGCTTACTATGTGAAAAGTAGAGCACTTGTGACATCTCTGCCCATAATTCCTTCGTTTTAGGTGCCTGAATCCCTACTAGAGGTGGTAGTTTAGTACATTGTTTAAGATTCAACTGGTTAGCTCTTCTCCTAAATAGGAGCTAAAAAACAAAGCTTACAATAAAAAGTTTTAGGTAGCTCTATGCTTTTATTAGTGCCCTGTCTTTTTGTGTCAATCTAAAAAAGCATGTATGGTGAGCCTGTGGTTAGATGTTACCACAAAGCTTTGAAGGCTCCAGGTTGTATGGAAACACGAGTGGACTTTAGGCAAGACAAAAGATGTGTGTGCAGGGATCATCCACACAAAAGGAAAAAGAAACCACAGTGCTGGCCCATTGAGCTTCCCCTGCTTGTATATCTTAGCCTGTCTATATTTTTCTTGTCTGCTTCTCATTTTAGAAGTGCTGCTTTCCAAGAAAAGCACTGCCTGCCTAGGGCTCGTGGCCCCTCTTGGAACTACCGTAAGTGCACAAACAATCCCCGAATGCTGGTGATAGGAAAAAGCAAGTCACCATAAAATGATTTCTTGCTTGCTTGCTTTTTCGTTTTTCCCCAGAGTGAGATCAGGCCTGCCTGATCCATATATTTGTCACAAGGATGTATCAGGTTAGGAAAGCTTGCCAGACATAGAGTTCTACCTTGCAAAGGCAGGATCTGATTTCCTACTGTGCAGGAGTAACTTCAGTGCCTGAATGTCCTGGTGGACTCCTGGGCTGCTTTCACTGACAAGTCAGACCCAGAGCCCTGGTCTACAGAGCTCTGCTTGGAGCAGGACAAACTGTCACCAGCAGCTTCACATCCATCTGTCCCACAGAGCAGGACACTGGGCAGCTCTCAAAGCTCAGGCTGGACTCAACGTGGGGGAGGAGGAGGCATTTGAGTTTCAGGGATGCCTGTCTGCAGGAAATGTCTTAAGGAAACCAGACTGATTTTGAGTCTGAATGCTTTTGACGAACAGTTTGGCAAATCACTTCTACCACAACAACGATGATGGTTAAAACAAAAAGCCCACAACTGGACCAGCGAAACCCATGTGAAGAAAGGAGGAGGACAGCAGAGAAGGAAAGTACTTATAGCTCGCAAGACATTACGTTAATTTTTAATGTATCTGAAAAGCAATTTGGCACAGATTCAGTAAAGAACAAACTTTGTTAGCAGAGCACTTCAGATCATGTTTAAATTAACCCCTGTTCAGGACGGAAATTCTTCATTTATGCTTCAATCCAGTACAATGACAGACGAACATACACAAGCTAACGTGCAAACACAGCCTCTTCAACACAGCCTCTCTACAGTTATTTTCTATAACACCTCTTTCAGATTATGTAAAACCCAGGCCAGCAAATGGCATAGAATCACAGAATCAAAGAATCGGTATGGTTGGAAAAGACCACTGAAATAATCGAGTTGAACCATCAAACCATCACCACCATGCCCACTAAGCTATGGCAAGGTTTTTGGATATGCACTTGGCTTTGACATGGTGAAGCACAGGTAAAATGATGAGTAAATACTACTTTGTAAACAAAAGCTGGAAAAATCACGTGCTGCTGGATGCATCTCTGAAAAGCACACATCACTTAGGGCTTCTGCAATTGAAGGGAGCGCATATGGATCCGGGTGGTCAGGAAGTTACTTTGCAGAACCTAATTATATATTTTTAGTAAAATCTCCATGAGGTCACAGAGGCTGTGAGGGGAGGGAGGCTTGGGCAGGAGGTCTCTCTGCTCTCTAATTAATGCATCTGCTCCTTTATCTGCCAAGAATGTAACAGGTAGAGTAGTAATGAAAGGAAATGAGGATGAGTTCGGGATATTGCAAAATGACATAGCAAGGCAACTGGTTTCTTTCTGAAGGAACCAATTATGAGGTTTCAGCTATGGGTGCTGTGCTACTCAGTGGGAAAGGAGGGGGGCAAAGGGCTACATACATATAGTGGAAAATAGGCAGAAAGCCATCTACAGGGTACTGATATCCAATTTGTGCCAATTTCAATGTGACTCTGCATCCAAATCTCTTACGTGGCTTCTCTTTTACCTGGGACTGATTACTACGTTGGTTCCACAAGCTGACTGGGGGGCGTCTGATTCCACTGCTCATCCCAGAATGTTAAAGGAGCAGGAGATGGTCAAAAGCACCCAGGATGTGGGATGGTGGGAGCTGTGTTCAAAGCATATGGTTAACCTGAGATTTGCAGCTTCATTATTTTGTCTATCTTTCTTTTATCCTCAATTGTTGTTGTTGGAAAGCAGAGTCCTAAGCAAGAATTGTCTTCATGCCCAGCCAGAGTCTGGGGGACAGCAGGAAGACATCTAGTTTCCCCTCTGGGAAGTCACATCAAAGTAACATCAAAGTAGGAGGATAGAGCCAGGACTCAGCTCAGAAACTTTTGGATTTGAAAGAGCCGGAGAGGACTTGCTGGGGAAGATGTTAGTGGTGTGAAGTCTGGCAGAGGTGGTAATCATCATACAGTGTGGGAATCAGCTGTGACTTTTAAAGTCTGGAGCCAGGCTATGACCCTTACAACACAACCCTACCTTGGAGAGACCTGTTTTCTTTCCGAGTTAGTGGCAATGTTGGAACAAATGAGCAGTTCTTGCAAGGCCTGATATTTGCAAAGGGTTTTAGTGGGGCCTAATTCCCCCTCATTCAGCATCACTTGGGTGAAGATACAGCTCTGCCTGGTGGAATCTCAAACCTTGTGAGGCTTGATACATTTCACTTTTCTTGGTCTACTGAATCATAGAATCATAGAATCACCAAGATTGCAAAAGATTTCTAAGATCATCCAGTCCAACCGTCCACCTATCGTATTTCCCACTAAACCATGTCCCACAGTACAACATCTAAACATTTCTTGAACACTTCCAGGGATGATGACTCCACCATCTCCCTGGGCAGCCTGTGCCAGTGCCTGACCACCCTCTTGGAGAAGTATTTCCTAATGAAACCGGAACCTCCCCTGGTGCAACTTGAAGCCATTCCCTCTCATCTTATCACTAGTTACATGGGAGAAGAGGACAACCCCCACCTCACCACAACCTCCCTTCAGGTCACTGTAGAGAGCTATAATGTCTCCCCTGAGCCTCCTCTTCTCCAGACTGAACAATCCCAGCTCCTTCAGCCGCTCCCTATAAGATTTGTGCTCCAGATCCTTCACAGTTTTGTTGCCCTTCTCTGAACATGCTCCAGGGCCTTGATGTCTTTCCTGTAGTGAGGGGCCCAAAACTGAACACCACACTCAAGGTGCAGCGTCACCAGAGCTGAGTAACAGAGGGATGATCACTTCCCTGCTCCTGCTGGCAACACTATTTCTGATACAAGCCATGAAGTCCTTCCTTCCTCTACAAATTACTTATTGAAATGTAAAACTCTCAAAAAATCAGTGGCTCAGCCTCAGTGGTTTTGTTTTGTGATTAGAGAGCTTGCCTTTTGGCTTGCAAATCAGAGGGTAAGAGAAGTGGCTTCAAGAGAGGTTACAAAAAGGAGGGTGGAAACTAAAGTACTATGCTAGATAGGTTTTTCATGATAATTCTGATAATTAGAGCAAAAAGAATGAGATGGGAAAGGACAAATATCAATAGTAATTAAATCATTATCACTAATGCTTTAGGAGAGAACATGCCAGTGACTTGCAATGGCTTGCACAAACGTGTATATGTTGCAATTGTCATTTAAATAAATACAAAAGTCACCATCTTTGCAATTTGTGAAGGATCTCATGAATGTGCTAATCTGATCAAGTGTACTGTTCCATTTTAATGCTATGTAGCATCTCAGTCAGAATACTGTGTTTATTAAGGACTTTTGTGATTTCTGCTCATTATGTAGGAAACGGATTTCAGTAGTGGAAAAATATGTTGATTTTAGCTGAAGAGGAACCCCACAAAGGAAAAAGCTGTGATGAAATATGAAAATCAGACACCTAAGTGCTCATTCGAGTTTACACCACAACATCTCATCCAAATAGGATGACTTTGGGGCAAATTATCTACTTTTTAATACATAATATTGACATTTTGTTTTCTTTCCTATAAATGTGTACTGACCTTCCAAGAACTGGACATTAATCTCAATATCACCAGAAACCCAGCAAGAAGACAGATACTCTTCTAGGTAGTTGTATGCAAGAAGGCTTTCGGACTGGCTCCAGCTGTTTAAAGTCACAACTGATGCACCCATAAAGAGAGAAGAAAAAGCATTGCTTCGTGTCATAGGGAAAAAAAACAGTCCTTCCTGAAAGCACCACACTGTGCAAGATCTTTACCTCTTGTTCCTAGCAAAATGAAAGAGAATGCCAGCTGGGAATCTGCCTTTCATATCCAAACTGTCCTCTTATGTTATGGGATTATTTTGGCTAGGAGTGCTCACAGACATCATTTGACTTACACACTAATAAGACAAATGTACCTTCCATTTCTTTCTCTCTTTGGTTGCTTTCTATAACACAAATAGTAGAAAAAATACGCCCGCTAAGAAGGATGGAGTTTTCTAACAAGCAAATTAACAGGTTTCCTATCTTCAAAAAAAAAAAAAGAAAGAAAAAAGAAACGGGGAACGAACGTTGTTGCGATTACCTTGGTTACCTGCTCATAACAGATGGGCAGTTATATTCGCTACTCATCTAAAGCCAAAAGAGGTATTTCAAACAGCTTTGTTTGCTAATCCTAAATACAGGAGTAGTTGTTTTTATACAGCATTAATTTTTAATTAATTGGATTCTGATTACCAAAATTATTTTTCGCATTAGTGTCATAACTGATGCAAATCTTTCAATTTAAAATAATTTCATGCATTTATATTTTCTGGAAAGTGTAGTATTTATTCCTGTTTTATAGAAAATAAATCAAAAGTGTATGGATTGAGGTAAACAAGTAGATCAAGAGGGTATCTTATAAATGCTGTAATTGGGCTTTCAGGAGGCTTGTAAGATCTCTGCAAGCATTGCTTGCAGCATCTGAAATTCAGTTTGAATATATGATGTTTAAGTTGTAAAAACCCATCAACAAATAGTTTGTGTAAGTTCTACTACACAGAAATATGTAGGAAAACATGATTATATAGGATACTGTCAAATCTAATTAAAAACAGAGGAAGAAGGCCAGTAAAATCAGGCTGGTGAAATATTAACGTACTTAATGCTGGAATGAAGTATATATATCAATGTGAGATTTAATTCTAGAGCATACAATTTAAATGCCTGAAAAACTGACTCAGTCCATAGAAATAGAATTAGCAATTTCAATAAAAAATAGATGCTATGAAGGAGAAGTTTTCTGTCCTTGGCTTAAATCCATCTAAGCTGGTCTATGCCACTCTCCAAAACCATTTAAACTGGCTAAATGCTCTGCTAAATTCCCATTACGCTGACGATCTCATTAGAAATGCAAGGTAGTCCTCTTCGGGTAATGCAGCCATTACTCTCTCTGTGAACAGAAGCTGAAATAAGGCTTCCACCATTTGCATGAGGCTAGGTTCATTTCTCCTTCCCCAGGGCTCTTCCCAAGAAGGAGGGGATGGGAGAAAATGTTTCACTGTGTGCACATGAAATATGGGGCTGGATGTACTGTGTTAGCCAGCTCTGTCTATATGAAAGCACAAGGAGAAGAGAAAACCTATCAGCCTTTGTGGACAGGTTGAAAACCCTGACAGGTATTGTTGCAACTTAGAGGTGAGACGTGCTCCTTCCTAAACTTCATAAAAACTGAAGGTGCACGCCATTACTGTTAGTGTACCTACTGTTAGGTACTGTTTAGGTTCACTAACACCACTGTTAGGTGGTTCTCAAGCGCTGGCTTGGAAAGGAGAACCAGAAATCAAACTGAAGGAAATAATGGGGAAATAGATCCAGTTGAATCAAATGGTGAAGTTTCAAACTACTTGGCAGGGTGGGAAGAATACAGCTGTAGGTGTCCTTGTTCATTGCAGGGATGTTGGACCAGATGACCTTTAAGGGTCCCTTCCAACTCAAACGATTTTATGATTCTATGATAAGAAAGTCACTTAGCACCACACAGTTCACAGTGGCTCTGTCAGTACGGTGTTTGGGCAGAGGAACACATAAGAATACCTCTTCAGAAATGAGAAAAAAATCTTCTAAAAGTGGAAGTAAACCAGTGTGAGCCCACTTTCTGAGCAAGGAAGCCATGTAAAAATGCACATATACTCACAGAGAGGGAAGAGTGATGAGCTACTTAGTGGCTTGCCCCTAAACACCAGCCTAAGTAGTCCAATCACTCTGAGGACTTGCCAAAGTTTTATGGCTAATCACGCTCTGTGTGACAGGAGGAAACACATTTGGGGAATAAAAGTTCTGAATGAGCTACTCGCAATTTTCCAATCCATTTCTTGCCTCCCTGCCCCTGCTCCTTCCAGGCTCTCTGTGTGTGATTAGCAGTTATTTACTAACTCTCTCTCTCTGATTTCCTAGCAATTTCTGATCCTGCCATCTACAAAATATTAATTTCAAATGTGAAATGAAATAAGAGTGCATGAACTGCGCTGCCGGCATGTGTGTCAGCTGTCGTGGCAGAAATCTTGGGGAATTTATGCGTCTGAGATAAAATTGCCACTGCTAAGTCTTCCCACTGAAGGAGCAGTATCTGATTTTGTACTTGGTGATTATTTTCTTATGAATAGCCTCTTTCTGCCTAATCCCCAGCATTATAAGCATCTGTCCTCATGTTGGAGTCATCATCCCACACATTTTTCTTCTCTTGCTCCCTCGCAGATGACTGCAATCATCTGTAAAATGCTGACCGTTCATTTAGCAATGTTCATAACTGCGGCTGCAGTGGTGTTTATTCATATCGTGCTGGTAGGGCAAGGGCAAAGAGACTGTGTAGGCTAGAGGTTCTCACACTTCGCTCAGGTATCACTGCATCAAATTGAGAAGAGCCTTGTATCATCAAAGTGATAGGGAAAGTGGCAGCCCCTCATCCTTGTGTCACCCCCTGCACGCCAGAAGTTCGTGCCATCCCTCTGCACCAGAGCATCCTGCTGGGCACTGACTTCTGCGGCTGCTCACCTTCATCTCTGAAGCATTTTCACAGCTATTACTAGAACTTCTTCATTGCTGTTGTTCTTTACATACTTTAAGAACACCGTTGTCTTTGAACTTTCCTTTGGTACCCTCTACTTCCTTTATCTGTATTCAGTGTTTTATAATTCCTCTTTTAGATTGATTGTTATCTTTCCCCTTCATGTTACATGTATTTTATATTTTGTGCCTGTCATACAGATTGCTCTTTCAGTACTAATTTCTACATTTCCTTCTCCACTGAAGCTCAGCTAGCTTGCAGCAAAGCTGTTTTCCAAATTGGACGTGGAAATTCAGCCTTTTGCTAACCTGATAAGCTCTAATAAAAAAAAATGCTTCTACTCATGCCCTTGTTTCTAATTTTTTCTACCTCATCAATTTGTGGTCAGCATGTTCTTCCAGTGTAGGACACAGGCTCTTCCTTGTCGGGACTGTCCTATATTGATAAGGATTGGATAAAATAAAATCAAGACCTAGTTCCTAGGCAACCATATCCTTCCTATCCAGTGACTGAATTACTTTTATTCAAAGCAGAGGTGATTCTGTCTGGTGAAATGTCCTCAGTGCCAGAAAAGTGCCACAGAGACCCTGCACACTCTCTATTTTATTTTAGTAGCCACCCACAATGGACAGTACCTTCAAAATGAAGTCTTTGGGAACGCCCTCACGGCATCTGCCTGTGCTTTGCAGGCCATCCCCTCTGGTGACTGAAGCTGGGAACACAGTGGCACGCACATGATGGCTGGGCACAGAGAGGCTCTCACTGAGCTGCCACAGAGGCAAAGAGTGGTGGGATGGGAATATGTGGGAGCTCTGCCTCCTCCGCAGCCCTGTGAATTCAGACTGGCAGCAGCATGCCCCGTGAGAGACACAACGGGACCCCTAAAGTTTTCAGCGCTTCCTTTCAAATACTTTTCTTAGCCATTTCCTGGAAAGCCACTGTATTTTTCTCAGCCCCGTCTCCAATACTTATAGCTTCATTTAGTTTTAATATAGTTATAAATGGGCTGTAGCGGCCTGCTTCTTTTAATAACTAAGTA
>JANHGO010004230.1:0-25410 GCA_024606505.1 Aquila spilogaster | reverse complement strand
TAACTCTTTAACTCCCAGTACCTTAAATGATGTTATGATGTGGAATACCGATAACAAATGTCATAAAACCATGACAGATCCAGAAACTAGAGCCAAAAGCTTCAGGATCTAGGCCACAGTATGTAAGAATCAACTTACTTGTGTAAGGAACTGAGAAAATAAACATGAGTGTAGACCTGAAGATGTTGTTTAAGATGAGGATTTTCCTTCAATAAACGATACAGGATTGAAGTCTTTTGTACAATTGCCTATCTAGAGAGAATACATTTTGTAAATGAGAAAGACATATTTAGAATGAGCATTTAGAAATTACATTTTTTAACTGACCAAGTACAGAAGCAAATAAAATACTTAGCAGTCAAATAATGTTGATTACTTCAGGATGTGAAACAACATAAAAATTACCAGTAGAGTGCATTTTACTGCAGAAGGTATAGCTATTTGGTTTGTTGCCTGGAAGGAGTACACATAGGCTCTGAAAGCAACTAGAACATTAACTTCAGGAGTAAACCACGGTACTTTGAGTTTAAAACTACTGACTAGAAGAGAAACTGCAACAGTTTTCAGTAGTGTGGTGCTCCCACAGCACTTACTGTGGGAAGGGATTTTCAAGAAGGAAATTAAAATTTTCTGATGTAATGATTCAAGGTCCATATTTTGATAAGAGTCATTTTAAGTTGAACCTTCCTGATATCGAGGACTAGTTGTAGTAGTGTAAGGCACTGCAGGGCTTCACTCAGTTGCCAAGACAGCAAATAATACTAAGTAACATTTCATTTGTCCTAAAGTATCTTGCCTATTTGCTGACAGAGATGCTATTCTTCTACAGGTTATTTGATCTATCTGCTAAATCCTTTCAAATTTCTCAGATTGCCTAGGCTAGTGGACATTCAAATTATTAGGAGATGGCTTAAAAATTTTAACATGCTTTGAGTTGGTTGGTCTTTTTATTTGAAAAACAAAATTATTTAAAGCAAAGGGAAACAGGTTTCCATAATACATTAGAGTCTTCTACATTAGCATTATATTCTTTCATAGGTAAGGAATATCTTTTGGCTTTTCCCAGCTGTTAGTACAGAACATTGATAGTATTAGGAGGTACATTTAAAACAAGAATCATAGAATCACCAAGGTTGGGAAAGACCTACAAGATCATCCAGTCCCACCATCCACCTATCACCAATAGTTCTCACTAAACCATGTTCCTCAATGCAATGTCTAAATGTTTCTTGAATACCTCCAGGATCGGTGACTCCACCATCTCCCTGGGCAGCCCATTCCAGCATGTCACCACTCTTTTGGAGAAGAAGTATTTCCTAACATCCAGTTTGAATTCCTCCTGGCATAACTTGAAGCCATTCCCTCTAGTCCTATCACTAGTTACAAGATAGAAGAGGCCAACCCCCAGCTCACTACAACCTCCCCTCCTCTCAGACAGAGACAGAGGAATGATGAAGAAGATCAGAAGAGTGGTTCTTTATTGTACAAAATGGCAATAATACTAAAATAAACACAGAATCAAGTAGGAAAAAATAATACAGAAATTGCCATCAATAAGAAAAAGAGAGAGCTTGTCTTCTGCTAACACTGTAAAGCCTATTCTGGTGCAGTAAAGTACACACTACTACAATATATATTTATCACTTGTAGTATATTATAACAGTTCATATATGTTGAGGAAGTGGTATCTCCCTTTATAGGATCATAGAATCATTAAAGTTGGAAAAGACCTCTAAGATAATCTAGTCCAGCCATCAAATCACCACCATGCCCACTAACGATGTCCCCCAGTGCCATCTCTATATGTTTCTTGAACACCTTCAGGGAAGGTGACATCACCACCTCTTTTGGCAGCCTGTTCCAATACCTGAACCTCCCCTGGTGCAACTTAAGGCCATTGCATCTCGCCCTATCACTAGTTCACTATCAGCTGGGAGAAAAGGCTGACTCCCATATGCTACAATCTCCTTTCAGGTTGTTGTAGAGAGCAATAAGATTTCCCTGAGCCTCCTTTTCTACAGACTAAATAATCCCAGTTACCCCAGTCCCCCTCTATAAGACTTGTGCTCCAGACCCTTCACAGCTGCACTGCCCTTCTCTGGACATGTTCCAAGGTCTCAGTGTCTTGTAGTGAAGGGCCCAAAACTGAACACAGTGCTTGAGGTGAGGCCTTACCAGTGCCAAGTACAGAGGGATGATCACCTCTCTCGCCTGCTGGCTACAATACTTCTGATACAAGCCAGGATGCCATTGGCCTTCTTGTCCACCTAGGCAAACTTCTGGCTCATGTCCAGTCAGCTGTTGACCAGCATCCCCATATCCTTTTCCTTTGTGCCACTTGCAAGCCACTCTGCCCCAAATCTGTAGCAGTGCATGGGGTTGTGGCCAAAGTGGAGAAATCAACACTTGGTCTTGTAGAACTTCATCCCATTGGTCTCAGTTCAGAGGTCAACTTATCCAGATCCCTCAATAGTGCCTTCTCACCCTCAGGCGGATCAACACTACCTCCCACTGTGGCGTCATCTACAAACTTACTGAGAGTGCACTCAATCTCCTTGTCCAGATCATCAATAAAGATCTGAACAGGACAGGCCCCAGTACTGGCCACTAAGGAACACCACTCATGATCAGTCACCAGCTGGATGTAACTCCATTCGTCGTTGCTCTCTGGGCCCATCATCCAGCCAGTTTTTAATGCAGTGAAGAGTACACCTGCCCAAGTCATGAGCTGCCAGCTTCTCAAGAAAAATACTGTGGGAGACAGAGTCAAAGGCTTTTCTGAAGTCTAGATAGGTTACAGAATTAAAACATGGAAAACAGTAGGTCCTTTAAGTATTGCCTTAGAAGTACTTAGAGAAAAAAAAAGTCCTCTAAATATTACCCACAGCAGATCAAAACAAATTCAATATTATCACATGCAAAAAATATGTCACAGGAAAAAGTATTTCATATGTTACCCAGTTTGTTCAGGTCTTGATTTTGGAAGGTAGGAAACATATTTTTAGATGATCAGGGCACCTAAAAATTGTTTCCAGCACACAATTGAGAGGGTTGACTATTTGAAATAACAATATATTTACTTGTTAGGTAAGAAAAGGCTTAAGTCATTCACCTTGTGGTAAATCTAGAGGATCTCTGCCAGCTTTGATGAAAATATTATATATTAATTCAAGTTAAATTGGACATTGTTTCAAAGTCATGTGGGTTCTGCATTGATTTTCTTACCACTTACTTAGATTTTCTTTTACAGATGCTTTTATTTTATACTTATTGTTTACATCTGCCTGCTGAGAGAGCAATCAAGAAATTAAGTATCTACACCTCTGCATTTTATTGCAGAGATTTTAATGTATTAAAATATCTTATATATCACTGAGTGTTGATCATGCATTGCATTTCTGTTCTGCATCCTTCCTGTTATTATAAAATCTATAACAGATGAATTAAACAAAAATAAATCTACTTCTACTTTTTAATCAGATTTATGAAGACATTGGTAGGAGCAGTGAGAAATTTTAGGGGAAGGGATGAAAAGCAGTGACATGGAATAAATGCCATTTGTTTACAATAAACCTTTGTTTAACTTTGCTAAAATTAAATTCTGCAAAATCAAACATAAAGGTGTTTAAAGTCAGAGAAATTCTTTGAGCTGAAGTCCCCCATTGAGGGTAGAAGCTGTACCACCTCCCACAGCCCCAGAATGCCACTGTCATTGGTCAGGGTCTAATACCACTGGCTCTGCATTCTGAGTAACTCGATGCCATTTGAGAGTTTGGAAGCAAAAGGTAAGTTTTGGTACTTATTTCTTAGAAAAGTTAATTGGATTTTTAAGGCTGGAAATATTTTTATAGCATTTGTTTGGTTTTATTGCACAAATTCCTGATTTAAAGGCTGCAGGTAGAGGAGATTATATTTTTCTCTGGATATGTCTTAGTTCCTTCCTGTGAGAGGAGTACATAATCTTCATCAAAATATTTGATCTTACAGCTACTGCAGATGCCAATATCATTACAGGATGTTCCAATATATTGCATGCTAGGGAAGTACAGAGGCATACAAACTCTGTAGATTAGTAATAAATAGCAGTATTTTCCACAGAGATTAAAACTGTATTTATTGCTTTTGTCTACTTACACAAAATGGTATACATTTAAAGCCCTGTGTCCTTTAAAGTCTTTTCTTTTTTTTTTTTTTTTTAGGGAAACGTGAAATGTAAATGATTTTGAATAATGAATATCCAGGGTTTGTTTGCTCAAAGAAAATAATTGCACTCAATGTTATTGTTGTATTTTGGGGTTAATAGATAATATCCTTTATAGTTTAGTCATTTGGGTTAAATGACATGTAAGGGAAAAGCAAGACCAAAAAGACTCCTATAAAAAATAGACATCAGAAAATACAAAACTAGAAAAAAGAGCAAGAATATTCGAGTATGTTTCAGTGCTTGGATGTATTTTATTTTATTGCAGTGAAGCAGGAAACCTTTATAATCTTATAAGCTAATACTGAAAGGTGCAATTCAACTAAGTCTGCTCAAAGGCAAGCCAATGTGACTCTAGCTTCTCCCGGCAGCAACTGAAAAGTCTTTTTGAATAAAGCACATGAGGGAAAAATGAATGCCTTGTGTTGCTGACCATCCCCAGAGGAATTTCATATCCTCATGCCTAAACCAGCTTCATAAAGACCTCTTTTCAGATTGCTAAAATTCAGGTTGTTGCTTAGCATGAGTTCCAAAAACTGTCTCACACGTTTCTTATACTTAATCTACTTTAAATTGCTATAATCCTACATGAAATACTTGACTGTGTGTATTATGGGATCACAGCAGAAGTACGGCTTATTAGATATGCACTGCTCGTTATCATCGTCTGCACTTTTGGTGAAATTAGTGGAAGCAGTGAATAAATTAAGGTGTTAGTAAAGAATGTTGAATAGTCCCACGTGTCAGGCAGCTTATTTGATATACATAATTTACAAAGAATAGGGAATACATGAATGCTAATACTTAAGGCTAGTGTGAATTCTGTACTATTTTACTAAAATAGAGAACTTTTATATATGTGGCAATTGATTTTGAAGTTCTGTCTTCCAAGAAGAACAGGTGACAGCATCCTGATGTCATTTCTTATTACTTTAAAAACTATGCTGATTGGATAATGAAAGAATTAAGGCTACTGTCAATAATAGTGCTGGGAAGAACATAGACTACTGATTTTGCTCCCCAAACCTTTGCAGATGAGACATTCCAAGTATTCCCCATCCTTTGAGAAACTGAAAATGATATTGTGTCAGAACAGCTATTGGGTGAAAAAGTGCCTTGATTATGCTCATCCAAAGACAGCAGGGAAAGAGGTCCTAATGTTTTGAACAGATTTTGCTAGAGAAGAAAGACAGAATTACACTGGACATTTCAAAGGATTATTTATTGTGATAGATATAAAAAAAAATGCAATAACTTAGCTTTGGCTAATTTATCAAAAGATCTTTCTAGTGATGAATTTGAAATAGTTAAGTATAGATGAAAGGGGATAAAGATCAATATACAAACGTCTTTTACCTTTTAGATCTCACTGAGGCCAGTTTATTTTTATACCATTCTGATACAACAAAATTCAGTAGGTCCTTCCTAAATTAGCTAAACGTTGGCACGACCAAAGCCATCTGCAGAAATTCTCTGATCCATAACAAACCTTTGAGACATTGTGAATAAATATGAACATCAAAATCATTGTTGCATGAATAGAAGCACTGTATTTGTGAGATTAAATTTTCATAGACTCCTTGCAATTACCATATTTGTCACACTTTGTCCATTTTCTCCTCTTTCAGGAAAAAAAAAAAAAAAAAAAAGAAAGCAGAATGAAGACCTTTGTAAATATTTTTCTGGGATTTTTTATCTTTGAGTCTGTTGGAGCTGTACCTATCACTGACACTGTAACTTACGATTCTGAGTTCTATGATGTCTCACTTGGAGAACTGCCTCACCCACTTGTCTATGTTGAAAATGAGCAGTCTGATCAATTAGAGGTAATGAGAACTTTTCATTTTTCTATTCTTTTAAAGTGCATAACTGCAATGGTTACAGATGGTTTTATTGGCTATGAAAACATTTAGCAGACAAATCTGCTCATGTGTTTGCTATTGCATTTGTTGATCAACAGTCAATTCTTCGTGCTAATGACACACTGTTGCCCATTCACATTTTCTCCAGTCTAAAAATGTGGCCAAATTATTTCCTGATTTATATGTGAATGTGTTAGCAGGCTGGAGATTCCCCCTGGTCTCCTCACTTTGTTGCAAGTTGTGATTGAGATTGTCCCAGTGATTTATTTGTCTGGATGAGAGACCGAAGCAGCTGATATAGGACATGCAGGATTCCCCATGAAATGAGGTTGTGAAATGCTATTGCCTGAGGTTTTCTCATAATAACAAATATGTTAAACACAAGTATTTTAGGCTATAAAGACTAGCAATTACTATTTCTGTTAGGAAAGTGAACAGAAGGAAGTGATAAAGGAAAAGGGAAAGAGCTTGAATTGAAAAACAAGAATGGAAGAAATATTACTGAAGAAAAGCTGCTGAAATTCTGTCATATTCTGAGATAGAGAAGACTGTACAAGGCAATGATTCCTTATGTTGAATTTAAAGCTCTCTTCTCCTTCTAGATTATTGTATTACTAAAAAGCTACATTAGTGCTAATCTCACTCTGCTTCATTCCATGAAGGTGATATATGCACTGGGGGATACAGCACTGAATGGAAAGAGGATGTTCATAATAGAAGATGAGTGAAAAAATATTACAGTTAAATACTAAGAGTAATTTTGTGTGGTAGTTTTGGTTTTTGTTTTTGCTTTTGACTTTTTTGTTATTACATATATTATTTTAGTAGTTACATAACAGTACGTAATTCATGAAAACGTGCTCCTCTTAGTGATTCATGATTGCAGTGAGAAAGACAGTAACTAGTGTTTCATCACAGTGAGATCAACATTCGGTAGCAGCATTAAAAGCAAAAGAGAAAGAAAATTTAAGGATAAATATATTTCAAAACTAGCAAATTGGAAATATAAAGATCATCCCAATGTCTGTATTAGGATCAGAACCTCACAGTTTAGAGGAAATACATTTCCTAATCTAAGAAGGATTGTGAAGAGCTTTGGTCTAGAAGAATGATTTCGTCTTTGGTCCACTTCCCTGTGCCATGTAGATTCGAAGCTCTTTACATACTCATGCATCTGTGCTTTCTTCCTTGAAAAATTCACCTTCAACATTAAATCACTGGATACTTCTGCTCTACTTTAGAGAGTGATAAGTCAGAGTTCCTATGCCTTTTTGTCCTGAAAATGTATCAGTCCTATAGATTTCTCAGTAATGTATTGAATTTTAAGTGCAACTGTCTTCTCGTCTCCCTATGACATTCCTTGACACTATTGCCTGTATGGCCCCTCTCCAAGTTCCTGAGGGACGTATAGCAATAAGGCAAGTCTCCTGTGGTTCTCTCTCCAGCTGAAAGGAAATTCAGAATGATCAATATTATACCAAAGAAGATAAAACAGATTCTATCTCAGGTTGCTTTATTTAGGGAAATATGGAATAGAAACAAGACATCAAAAAGTATTTATTTTGTCTTGCAAACTTTTCTAGAGTAGGACTTTCTCCCATTGCTGGGCTCTTTAGCCAATCTTCTTAAAATTCTCCAAGTGAAGGTCATCCATCATAGCAGCTGGAAGGAATGTTACTTTAAAAATGAATGGACCTCCCTGTGAGAGCTGTTTCTTTCCCAGATCTTTTGCCAAAATCCTTCTTTGCTTACATTCATTTTCCCATGTACCACCCCAAAGAAGCCTAAGTATTCATAGTTCCCAGAACCCAAAGGAGAGCTCAGGGTGGTCAGTGTTGTAGAAATCAGAAAGTGTTTATAGGCTTGTATGTCAGTGTTTAAAGTTATCTTTCAGATATTCTAAACATTATTGCCATCACTCATGTTTTAAAGACAACACATTTGATTTTCACTAAGAGGGTGGTGAACTGCTAGCACAGACTGCCCAGAGAGGTTGTGGATGCCTCGTCCCTGGAGGTGTTCAAGGCCAGGTTGGATGGCGTCCTTGGCAGCCTGATCTAGTACTTGTTGTTGCGGCTGGCAACCCTGCCACCTGCAGCAGTGAGTTGGAACTTGATGATCCTTGAGCTCCCTTCCAACCCAAGACATTCTATGATTCTGTGACTCCTCAACCACTGTTACAACTTACCATAAAAATGCAAACTACATATCTCTGTGTGCAGCCCTGTCTATAAAACTCAGTATTTATTCAAGGTCACAGGTTAGATTTTATTATGCATAGCTTAAATGATGACCAATACCACAGAGGCACATACAAATAGTAGGCCTTCATTTGATCCAACTGGTGTGCAGTAACTCTTTAGAACCTGATTTGCATTTTGATTTAAAGATCTATGAATAATGCTTTAGCTTTCTGGAATACTGAAAAATTGAAATAATATTTTCTGTCATTGCTGTCTTCAGTTCTGTACAAACATAAATCATTCTATATAACAGATTTTTAGATTCACAGAAGTGCAAACTTTTCCTAACACATTTTTAGACTAATTGGATAATTGCAAGCTTTTCCAGACTCATATTTCAACTGATTTTCAGATGGTCTAGGAGAAAGACTTGCACTAGGACTTCGGTTGAGTTATGAGTTGCTCCTGCTTATTTCAGGGGCATTAGGTCATTGTGTATGTCAAAGAATTGAACTAAAGTACCTGTGTCAGTTATGCCCTTTCCAGAGTGCTACCCAATTAGTCCTGTAATAAGTAACTGAACGTGCAATCACTGAATTGTAAGACCTAGAAGTAATTAGGGAGAGATTCCTATCTCTCATTCTATCTGGTTAAAATTAGGTGTTGCATCTCAACCTCATCCTCTCTTTTGGGATACCTATTTTACTCATATAACTTTAGGTAGGCCTTAGGTCTGGCTGAGTTCTGAAATTTTAATTTAATGAAGTTAGTTAAGAGTGACAGAAGGGTCATGACTTCTCTAAATCTGACACTGAGTTTTGAAAAGTTAACAGTGGAAATCAGAGGTCCTCTAGCAATGCCTGCTAAAATAAGCATGGCTTGCATTCTTTTCATTGTATACAATAAATGTACGTGGAACACATTTTTAGTACAAAGATTTTGCAGGGGGAAATTGCTTGCAGCTGAGAATTAGAGGATTGTACAGAATCCTGAATCAAAGCAGTGCATTGGCCTGTATTAGATCAAAATTGGGCTACGAAATCTGTGTTTTCTAAGTTTCTAGGTTACTGAAACATAAAAGTCCAAGCCAAGACTTTGCAGCCAAAGGATGTTTGTTACCAAGAAAACCTTACTAACACATCATTCAGAAAGAAAACTTGTAAAAAGACTTTAAGGAGAAAGGTAACAATCACAGATAATGGCAAAAAGGCAATGCACACACACACACACACAAAAATGAACAATAAAAAGGAAAGAAAATAAGAATACAGACCTTTTACCAAGGTTGAAATTTCAAGGTCCTGGAGAGGAAAGACTGCAAAGATATGTCACTGTAAAGTTATCTACAAGCTTTGTATTGGTTTTAAACTGACAGTTGCAACTGAATAAACATGAGTTGTTGTACTGTCCCTTTTCTCACAGTAATTTTTGTTTATTATTTTCAATGAATATTTATAACACAGTGGGGTCTAAAGATCCCAGTCAAGACTATGCCTCCATTGTCCCAACTGCTCTACAAATGTATACAGATTTCATTCCTTAAAATGGATATGATGGAGTCAGTCTTTCAAAGACACTGTTGTGTAAACTTCTTGTTTGTACTAGCAGAAGGCTCAGAGTTCTTCCTTCTTTGAAACCAGAACTCTGGATATTGCATGAGAAAAATAAATTGTGCATAGAGACCCTTATGTACATCAGCTAATAAAGTTTAATAAAATCATATTGCACATTTTTGATTGCACTTCCTGTTACATTTCACTAGTCCATTTTCCTTCAGTGAGGAAAAATTATGACAGAAAATAGGAATTGAAAAGACACAGACAGCGAAAAAATATTACTGCCTATTTCATTGGTATCAGTGAGGCTGAGAAGGGAAAAAGCTAACCTAGCACTAAATAAGCAGCAAAAAAAAAAAAAAAGAGGGTGAACACAAGCTGCTCCATGCCTGTGCACATAGAATAGGTGAGCTGGAAAGTAAGAATCCAGAAGAAAATCATAAACAAGTACTGCAAAAAGCCTAGTATCTAATACTGCATCTGTGCGTTGAATTTGAATCAAACTACTAATAGAATGTTTAGATGCCTGCATAAAGGAAAGAACATGAGTCATTAATACACATTCACATGAATCTATGTGCATATACACACAAAGCATTGCTGCTGTTACTGTAACATGAAGATGGATGTTACTTGTGTAAGAGCTTTGAATACAGCTCTTACTGTCACTCAGTTGTTCGTAACTGATTCTGTACGCTTCTGTGCAGATGTCTCCACAAAAGCTAGACATTTCCAGCCATTCTCCCTTGTCCTATCAGATCATGTAAAAAGTCTTTCCCCCTCCTGTTCATAAGCTTCCTTCAAGTACTGGAAGGAAGTTCTAGTACAAAAGTCCAAGAAGAGCGAGTCTCACCTAGTTACCTACACAAAAAGTTATAAAGTATTCTGGCTAAAATAATGTTAAATACCTAAAAAAACTGATAATGGACATACCACCAGTTACCACTACTTTAACTGAAGAACTGCACTCCTCCTCCTGCCTCAAACAATGAGATCATCAATGTAGTTGTCCGGTCTGAAGGCACCAAATTAGTCCAGCTGGAGCTCATTGCTTAAGCATAACTATCACCAGACTAGAAATTCCCATGTGAGAGATGAGAGCTGAAACTCCACAGTGAGATTGCACATTTTACAATTGATGCTTGCTACCTTGATATCCTTGAGCACTTAAGAAGTTTTCCCGAGACATCCATAGACCTCTTCCAGAAAGAATGTATGTGTATCCTTCCTACTAATATGGATTGTGACATAAGGATACAGATATCTGATAAAATTAACCCAGATTTCTGAATTGTATGCATGACTGTATGTCTTTTTTTCTGAACACGAGCAAGCTTTTAATGCGCACCTCTGTCCCATTTAAAAACCATTTAGGATAAGAAACATTTTAGAGTCAGTCAAATCAAGGTACAGATTTTGAAGAATAATTCCTAGCGTTTAGAGTCCAGAGCATGGTCTGGTATACAGCTCAGAGCGGAGAGGGCTACGGTTCTGCTCTGAGTCTGCTCTGTCATTTCTATCTTTGCTAATGTACAGTGATTTTCTAATGCATGGTACACTAATAACCCTTTGAAAAAGTCCTAGTTCATCACTAATTAGGCAACATAATCACGTTTCCTTTGGTTTGTTCTCATTCTGTCCTGAATTCTCCCTCTTTGGATGGCCTCTGCCTTTGTTTCAACATCTCATCCGTGCTCTCCTCTCTCTCTCATTTGGTAGCTAGGAAGTGTCATGGAACAGAGGTTTCTGGGATGCCAGCTGTGGCAGGCTAACAACATGTATCTGCTCTCTTGGTTGAATGTAGAGTAAAATGTCCTCAGCACTTTTTCCTTTGCCCCATATTCTTGTTCCAGACCTGTCACTAAATGATTGTCATCTGATTTTACACTAACAGTTCACTCTGTGAAGACACACCCAAGCTGTTAGAAATTTTTCTAGTCTGAAGATGCAACAGCTTGTGAACGCTATATCTATCACTGTGGCTGGGCTGCATGCAGATATATATCAGTTTGGGTCAAATCAGATGAAATGTCATAGCACTGTAAGCCGTAGAAATGAGATGAAGAACAGATCTGACACCAGACTTTGGTGTCCAGTAAAAAATACTATTGTCTCTATATGGTCTCCTGCACAGCCAAAAGAACATGGACAGGCACCTTGGGAAGCTGATCCATGACATGAGGTGGCTGAGCCACCCTAAGGAGGTGATTCTTTCTTGCCTATCTACACAAAGAGTTTAAGTTGCTGAGCGGGATATTTTAATTCAGTATCTGAAGATATGTGGAGCGAATACAGTCCTTTTTTATTCATGTTTCTAACAGTGTTTCGTTGGAGTGTACTCAAAGAAATCACAGCCTGTTTAGGAAAAGCTAGGCTGATGAGTTGGACAAAAACATGTTAAGCTCCAGCAGTGCCTGATCTGACTGCAGTGCATGAGGAAATATGCTTGAGATGCTGAACTCTCCTCTACAGGTTGCTCTGAAAGTCAAACTGAAGTAACTTCTGTAGGTCTGAGGGTTGAGAACATTCCTGGTAGAAACTCCAGCAGGCTGAGTGATCTCCAAGTTTGTTTAACTGACTAAAGTGTGTGTTCACTCTGTGGCTTGGATCAGTAGGAACTCCTGTGGAGATCTTCATTAAGTAGCTGAGTTTTCAGCTCTGATGTGCCTTTTAATGATTCAAAGAGCACTTTTCTGATTTCTAAAACTGGCACAGTATTTCTCTGCAATTTGTCTTCCAAAATTTCAGCACTATTCCAAAGAATAATGTCTGCTCTAGGCTTGCTTAAGAATTACATAACTTTCAAACCAGAATGTTAGAAATGTGTAATTTCAAACAGTGCTGGAACGAGACGTTAACTAATACCGATGGAAATCCTGATTAGCTCCATTTATATGGAGTTTCTGCATTCTCAGACAACAGAATTTGTAAGTAAAATCCCTGTTCCAAGGCTGTGCAACATGAATATTTTTACTCAGCTAAAATCAGACATAACACAGCTACACTTGCTTTTAATATGAGAAGTTTTAGGATACTATGTGGTCAGGATGATAAAAAGATTACTTACTTTCCAAGATGAATGAAAAGGGCCTCAGAGTCTATCTACATTTTCCAAGGCAGAAGCCATGAAAATTAATTTCTAAGGAACTGGATTACAAGTTCTTAGATATTGACTGGTCTGACTGAAGTATGAACAGAATACATATATATGTATATGTGTGTAAAATCCAATAGAAACAACAAAATAACTTTATTAAAAAAAAAAACATAAAGGATGCCACGCCTGACTATATCACTTCCAGAACACTGTTCCCAGGAGCAAAATGGAGAAATATGTTTATGCCAAAATTGATGGTCTTGCACATTGAAGAACAGATGACATCTCAGTGAAGAAAAAAAAGTTATAGAATACAACATATACAATTTTTTTCTATGTCATCCATCATGAAAACATATTCCAAATGAGGAAAAGCAGACAATCTGCAGCAATCTGAAATAAGATTCATGGGTGCCTCTGTATCCAGGGTAATGAGGTAAAATACTGTCCCATAACAGCTAATGACTCTTAAAGGATACAAGAGATCAGCACAGCATTTAGTTTTCAATACTGGTTAAAAAGACCCTTGGAAGTATGATAAGGAATCAACAGCTTGTGTTCCTTGACTTTTATGTGGAACAAAGTTATCCTGGACAGACACTCAGTGTAAACATGTAACTAAAATCTGAGAGAATGAATGTGAATAGGTAAAATCAGTTTACTCAGAAATTTTGTAAACAATTGTCACCTTCCTCTCCCCAGAATGTCACAGTAAGTTTTATTACACTAATTTCCCCAATCTATAGTTCTGTACAAGAAAATAACAATTTATCTGAGCTGCAAAATTTGAAATTTAAATAGTTATGCATTAACATGCAAATATTTATCTTTAAGATAGAAAAATAAGAGAAAAGAAGATCTTAAATACAAGATTCAAGAAGAACATAGTAAGTGACACTTTGGGAAAGAAAAACAAACCAATAACTTCTTCCATAATTAAGGTATTTTCTTGTAAGCCTTTGGTAGTTTCAGGACAGCTGTGGGGGAGGTAGTACCTTTTGGTGGGCCAGTGTGTGGTAGAACTGCCCCTTCAAGTTTATAATATCTCTTTTTATTTTATGAACTTCTGCTTGTGTTTTTAAGCATATTTCCTGCAGTAAAAGAGAACTGAAACAAGGCACACACGAGATTCTCCTGTAGATTTAAACTTATTACATGCAATATATCAATCTTAATCCTAAAAGCTATCGAAATCTTTTGTAGACATTAAACAATAGACAAAGTCTCAGAAGTAAAACGGGTTGAGCGACAGCTTCAAGCCTTGCCATTTCCCTCATTGAATTCCTTTATATTCTGTATTTCTGCTCATTCTACAACTTATGTGGATCCATGGCCCTAATGTAGGTTACTCATCTACATTTCCTCTCTGTTTCATCACTGCTGACTATCCCACAAACACTCTTCCATCTTACTTTTTTTTTTTCTCTTTTCTCAATTCAGCTTCTTGAGCCTTTTCTAATCTTTAAACCTTTACGATTTTTTCATAGCTCTTTTTCAGGCAATGATGAGAGATAAATACCTACAGAACCTGTTCTGAGTTGATGGCAGGAGCTCTTCAGAGGTTCTTTTCTTTACTGTGACAGGAGGCCAGCTTAGACTACTTGTCTAGCCCGTGGGTGACTGGTTACATGACTTGGTTTTCACCAGTTGTGTTTTATCACTCATTAGTATGTTCAGGTTTCTTTGCTTTTAATTTTTCTTAACTTTCTGATCTGAAAGTGCCTCTGGATTTGTCATCCACATTGAACAGTTTCATTTTCAGTTGTAGTCACACTCAATATATACAGGAATATTTCATAACATATTAATAAACATATTACTCTGCTTACAGCATGCTTTGTAGCTAATATTGATATTGGCATTCACTAAATCTCTCAGTTGATTCCATAGGCAGGGTAGAATAGCTGCATACCATGCAGACATGATGTGATAGTTTTTCACTGTTTTCTTATGACATATTATATCGGTCTTTAAAGGCTAATTATGATTTGAAAGCTTGTACTTATTGCCAGAGAGAAATATTTTTTATCTCCAGAATATTATTCTTTCTTTTTTTAAAAAAAATATATTATTTAGAATAGCAAAGGAAATACAAAAAGAAAAATTAAAGAAGAGAGAATAATTCTATTAAATGATCTAAAAATACTTCTGTTTTTTTGTAAAGTTCTTGTTGCCAAAGAAAACCAACAAACATCTGGAAGACAAAAGATCGTTCTGTACAATATATAGTCGAAGAAACATCTTTGTCTTGTTACAGTCTTGCATGATTTATCAAATATGTAGAAGACAGAAAACTATATGGATCAGATGACCAATAATGGGAACAGACTGTTACCTCTAGGTTACTGGTTCAAGCCCAGTCCAGTCTATGTACAGCAAGCAAATACTGCTTATGTTCTGGGACTGCTATGTAATACATTTAAACTCCTATTACCAGTGCAAAAATGGCAATGTAATAACATTCCCTGCAATAGTTGGTGTTTTTTACAATGATCACAACAGATTCTAGAGATTGAACAGATATCAATGTTAGCTGCTTGGAATAATCTCTCTAGAAGAGGAGTGGGCAGACTTTCACCTGTGCACCTCCAAAATGAGATTATGTCCTGTAACAGAAGAGTGAGAAAGAACAATCCAGAAACAATTTCTAGAAGTTAATATCTCTGCCTTGGTACCCAACGACGACAGTGACTAAACAGCTAAGAACAGCTGAACAGCAAAAGGCGGAGAAAGAAAACTGCATATCTCAAATACCATAAAGTAAACCTTCACATGTTCAGAGAAAGATCAGTCAGTGTAGATGATCCAAATGAACATTTTCCTAGGTCTATTTACAAACTCTCTCTTGAAACTGCTTTTGTCCAGACTGTTGTTTTCAGTAGAACTACCACAAAAGATGCATATAAAGCTGTTAATAGGTCTCAAAATCTATGGATTTTATTCAGGTCAAGGAGTCTTAACTGATGTCCTCTGGTGAAGAAGTAGACAGCATGTGCAAATACTTTAGTGCAGTGCAAGCCTGGGTCAATAAAAGTCTGGAATGTATCTCTCCCTCTAGGCTTTCTCCATTCAGAGAACATCTGTCCTATTTCCTTTGTTCCCAAAATCTTCTTTAGATTTGTCCACAAGTCCATTCCTGCTTAAGCTTCTTACTGTTAGTAATACAGATGGGAACATTTTGTATTTGTCTACGCAAAGGAGCAAGGTACAGCCTCACTCCTATTTACACCAACAGGTTACTCAGTCATAGTTCAGCTGAAGTTCACTTTGCTCACTCAATGACCATGCATTTTACAAAGTTATGATCCTAATAACTATATCAGCACATATTTGTCTGTAAATATGGTGTATAGGGATATAACGAAGGAATATACAGAGACCCTAAAGCCCATTCATTCCAAATCTAATTCATATAGGTGTTAGAATGTAGCAAAGGCATTGTTCATGCTTGTTTGAGACCTAGTATTTCATGTGTGCTACTGCTTCTAAATTGCATAGTCTAAATAGGAAACCTAATTTTAAAAAATCCTAAGGACCTGCCCTGTATGGATGCAGTCTACATTTTTTATTGGTCTTTACAACTATGATTTATGAGCATGAGTGTGAGCAACTTCAACAACCAGTTTTCTAATGGGACAGCAAAGCCAGCAGTGAAGGGGTAATGATATAGAAGTCTGAGAAGTTTCCAGGTGAAAAACTCAGGATTCAATAGCTTTATCATGTTATGCTAGAAAGCTGCAGTGAAGGAAAACACTTCATAAAGTTTAAATTTATGTTTGAGTGCCTTTGTGCAAGATGAAGGTACTGAGATAAAAATCCTACTTTGGTACTCTAGATAGAGTCTAAGGAGTGTTAACTGCAGCACAGGGGTGCAGCAACCACAGAGGTGGATGCATTAATTAACATTTAAACAGCACCTCAACATGCAAAGCACTATAAGAACCCTAATTCACTGTTCAGGATTTAAAAAATAAGTGCATTCTCAAAGGAGAGCCTGAGGGGCTCGAACATGGGGAAATCGAGATACAGCAGTAAAGCAGCATGCAAAGGTCAGACAACTACATTGCATTCTTAGCATCTGGGTAATTAAAGGAAACCGCCCTGTCTCTTTGCAAATGTGGGTCCATCTGCAACAAGCTTGGTGAGTCTACAACACTCTTTTTATTAGAGTTGATAAACATGAGAAAATTCTCACATTTTACTTTTTTTATTTTGAAGTTATCATATAGCAAAATCCTATCATTTTCAGAACTATCACAATAAAATTGATTAAATATGTTGTCTATATTCAGTGCAGGATGATGAAGAAGAAATGGTTTCTTGCCCCCTGAAGGGATCTGCCAGATTTTATAGAATTTTTCTAAATCAAGATTTTATCTAATAACTTTTATTTGTATTTTTAATTCTTCCTCTCACATAATGCATCCACAAATGAATGTAGCTATTAGTTTTTAATTTTGACAAAAACACTGATGACGTTAGCAAGTATTGCATTCAGTTAAACTGCAGAATTCTTGAATAATAATTTTTTTAAAAGTATGCTACTGTTTTTAAAACAGAGGCTTCACAACCACATTGAATTTGAATTTACGATGATACAATTACCAATATTATGGACAAATGGCAGGCATCTTTTTGATGTTTCACAGCAAGTTTTAATTCATTGCCACACAGAGCATGTCCAGCTTTATCAGAAAAAGGATGTGTTTAAATAAAAGTGGATACAAGAATTTTGTCAGTATATGTTTTTATTAATGAAATATATGCAGTTTGCATTCATGTGTGCATACAACACAGCATTTAAAAATTAAGATAAAAAAGAGAATAAGCATGTTGAAGTTTTATGACTTGTTTACACACCACCAGAATTCACTATAGCTGCCTGATAAAATGCAGCTTGAGCACTGAACTTCAGAACTTACGTGACCTCTACTGGCAGACTATAAGTAACTGGAAGACAAACAGCTGCCAGTGGAGGTAAACAGTAACATTTCTCTCTTAATTTTTCCCAGACAGAGATTGGGACTGCAATACCTTCTATAATTCAAGAGAGTTATTCTTCTGCACCGTTGACAGAAGAACCTGAGGAAGAAGCGTCAACGCCAAAATTAATTGACGGATCTTCAGCACAAGGGTCTGGGGTTCTTGTGCCCCAAACTCAAGATGGTTAGTATGAAAGAACAACAAGAACTGCACGCGCAGCATTGCTTTTAAGAGAGCCCACTTTGCCTACTTATAAATGTCCACCTCAACTTACTCATATATCATTTCTGTACCTCTGTTATTGAAGTGGTATATTGTGACCTATCTTGAATTTCTTGAAGTCAGATACATGCTTAGTCAAAGCATTTCCATGCTGTTTCCCTATGAAAATGACTGTGCCTCAATTAAGACATTTTTCAATTTTTTTTCCTTAAAAAAAAATTTTAGTAGTTCAGAAATGCTACCACTACATTTTTACTGACTTAGATTTCAGTAACATTACTGACTATGCTCATTTTGTGATGATTTGTTACATGATTTTGATCATATTTTCATACAAAATGCACATACACACACACACACACACAAAAGTGAAGAATTGACCATAAAAATTAGGAACTCTGGAAAAGGGAACAGTTTAGAAATTTCCAGTGTAATTAATTTTCTGATCTGATTCCGAAGAAGAGCTTTCCACATCTCGCAGACTAATTAAGATTGTAAAACACAATCTGTCCCTGTCCCACACAAGATTGTGGTGTTAATAATTAGGATTTACTAGTAGTTACTCTAAACCCATAGTTGAAGCATACTGTAGTTATTCATGCCTGTGATGAGTCTGTGTTGTACAGTGATCAACACACAACAGAAAAAGCCTAGATACTTTTTACTATGCTTAACAGCATAACTGAGTGCCATGGAAGATAAATGAAAGAAAAGTTCATGCTTCCAGTATTGTGTGTGTTTGGTGAGGAGAAATGAATCATTCCTAGTCTGTTTTTCATACTATTAGTAGTGAACACTGACCAGACAAAAACATTATACTTATGCCAAAACAAACAGAAGTGGAAATGATAATTTCCCAGGAGAATCCTGACAAACCCTCACAATTTTCTTCAGTTTTCAAAACATTAGGAAGTTACAAAAACATTTCACATAAATATTACATATGATGAATATTTTATCCATAAACATTTTTGTGCACTGAATGTAAATCAACTAGTGCATCAACTAAGGAGATGCATGGGGGAGGCCAGGGGCTGTAACATATCAGATAAGACATTTGATGCCTTTTCTTTTTTCAGCAACATATTTTCCTCTCAGATGTTGCTGCTGTTCTTGGCTTCACACTGGACAGAAGATTACAAAGCTCAGGAACATAAAGCCAAGTTCATTTCTCTTTTTGACATATTTTTGAAACCTCACCCCACCCTTATCCTTTTTTAGCCTACACTACACAAAGTGATAAGTATGAGTCCTTCAAATGGGACATAAGAAGAAACGCTCTTCCTGTACAATGTTGCAATATTTCAAAGAATAAAATCAGCCATCCTCAACTCTGCATTCATTGAGACCTAGAATTGTTGGAATGATTCAAGGTATGACAATTTGTTTTCTCCCTGTAGCTAATTTAAACCATCCTGTGAAAGAAGTTAGGGAAATTACAGAAATAGTTTAATCTTTACAGAAATGTTATTCCTAGTTACCCAAGTAGAATTAAAAAATAAAAGAGTATTCTGGTCATTGAATCTTTAATCTTGCCTGAAAAGACACCACATGTATAGCCTGTTCTTCAGCTAGTTACTGCTTATTGTTGGTAACTGGCACGGATTAAGAAGGCAAATCATCTACAACTGATCTGGAAAAAAACCTCATCTGCAAGAATAATATTTCCATACTCATTAATTATGCTACTATTTTGTAACTAAGTAGAACAAACAACCAGCCATATGCTACAAAGAGGGAAGAAACATGAAACAGAGGAATATTTCTATGGCAGTAAAAGGTGAAAAACAGATACACTGATTTATACCAGTACTTAAGGAAAGGATGTATCAAAAATACAACACTCAAAGCAACTAGCAACTTTTCCCGCACAAAATGGCATTCAGAAAATCCAGCTGATATCAGAATTCTCACAAAATTTTAACAGTATGAGAAACACTTGATTTCACTGTCTTCATACAGTTATATGATAGTGAAGAAATGTCTTGCTTTTTCATTTTCATTCTGGTGGTAACCATTTTGTTAACACAGTCTTCAAACTACCTTAACTTAGACTGATAGAAAGATATTTTTTTTCCTGACATTAAATTTCTGTATCCTAAAATCTAAAATAAAAAGTTCCTAAATTAAAAATTAAAGTTTTCCATAGCCCTGAAAATATTAACTTCCCTAAAAATTACTTAAAAATACTATTTACAGAAACAGATTTAGGAAATAATTTTAAGTTTCAGTCACCAGCTGTTAATTTCTCCTTCTAGATGGAAGTGAACTCTTGCCAGATTAGGGTGAAATTGAACTTTGGCTGCTGCTGCCACATAATATTCTATTACTATAGTCTGGGACGCACAGTATCATAAGAAATAAGTTAAAAGACCTTCCAAAAAAGCATAGTCAGGAAAAAAAAGTAATTATTTTTAAGGCAGAACTTAATCACTTTGTTGTAATTATATGTTGTGGTGATTAAGATGGAACAGGACCTACCCTTATCATCAATAAAATTTTTCACATGCTTAGGTGAGTATTTCGTTGTATTATTTTACATAACCTTTTTGCACATTTTTTGTAACCATCAGTTCTCATCTAAATTCTTTCACAGGCCTTCCCACATGCCTTTTGTGTACATGCCTAGGGACAACAGTCTACTGTGATGATCATGAGCTGGATGCTGTTCCACCACTGCCTAAGAAAACCATGTATTTCTACTCACGCTACAACCGAATCAGAAAGATCAACAAAAACGACTTTGCTAACTTAAGTATGGAAAATACTATTTTTCCAAATATCTTTATTTTCTGTTCTTTCTGGCTGATACTACTCTGAGACGTTGTGATTCATTATGCATTGTGTTTGATGCTAGTAAGATTGTACATATAAATGCACATAGAGAAGTGGTTTGCTTTGCTTAAAGATCAGTATTTCAAATACTGTCAAAATTTTGAATTACTAAAATAATAAAATTCATCTGTGTTTTTGCTGTTACCTGCAATTAACTTTAGAAGGATAGAAAAAAAATACTCTTGGAATATTTGCAGCAAATCAGAATGTACCATTTTCCTAAAAAATTCAAGCTCTTAGGTTGATATACTCCAGAATTATCTAGGAAATTCTTCAGCAAATGAAAAATTCTAATCCAAAATTCTGTGTGGCCTGACCTAGACAAAATTACTAATTTGGAAGGCTTCTATTATCCTGTTTCATACTTGAGCCATCTTGACAAATAACAAATGCTTATAGATTTAATGCTGAAAAGTGTTGGGTCACGGTCAAAAAAAGGCTACTGCAATAATTAAAGAGAATGAAAAGATTCTCTTTTAAAAGAAAACTGTAAGTGCTTGGACTGATCAGCATAGTAATATAAAGACTGGGAAGGGGCACATTTTCTGTGTATAAATAAAACAAAGGTAAAAAACACTAAGAAAGCTACAATTATTTAAGCCTACACATACCGCTGGTAAAAGAAAAAAGACAGTAAAATGAAAAATAAGTTAAATGTTAAATGAAATAATGATTAATGATGAAAAACATCTGGATAAAAATTAGTATTAAGTCACAGATTAATTGACTTAAAGTTCAAGTCAATGCATATTAAGGCATTGGTATTTATATGTTATTCTGTCTAAAGTGAGTTTCATTTTCTAATATTTTTTTCAACTGGAAAAAAAATGTTTGAATGTATTTTAGAAAAAAAGTCAATGTATACAATTTCTTACCTTACATTCCAGTAGAAAAATGTTAAAAACGGTGTGGAACCAGATGGAAGAGAACATTTTTATTTCCCTTTACACTTTTTTTTTTTTTTTTCAAAAGATAATCATTTAAAATATTTCCAGAAAAAGTAAATTTAACAATTACTGACTTATTTTACTGGAAGATATATGATGAATGACACAGAAAATTTTAAACAAGTTGACAGGGAGATGTTGATCCCTCTTGCTAGAAACACTAAATGTGAATTATCTGTTCTGAAGTATCTGTTGTAGTTGCCATGGAAATAAACAGGAAGAATTACTTTCAGAGTGACATATGTACCTGATTCAAGACTCTTCACCTGTAATTTAAATAGGCTGTTTGCCTTTTTCTATTTTTTTAAATTTCAAGAAAAACATTTTGAAATTCTCATTACATCTTTTTTTTTCTCTGCCAGATAACTTAAAAAGGATTGATTTGACTGCAAATCTAATATCAGAGATCCATGAAGATGCCTTCCGGAGACTGCCCCAACTTCAGGAACTTGTGCTCCGTGACAACAGGATAAGGCAACTTCCCGAGCTGCCATCTACCTTGACATTCATTGATGTTAGTAACAACAGGCTTGGTCGTAAGGGAATCCGTAATGAAGCATTTAAAGTAAGTCCAGGTTTGACAGGAAAATCCTTTCTTCCTCTCTCCAAACTATATTAGGGTGTGATCTGAAAAGCAGTCTAAATGTCCCTTCTGCAGTAGTAAAGCTATTGAGGTTATAGACACCACTACTGTGCTAATTGCCATGCAAGCAATAAAAATGGAACAAGAGGAATGAACACTACCAGCTGAACATTTAAACCCTATTTCTTCTTTTTTTTATGAAGATCCAGACAAGACATATGATGGCATACTGTATCTACAAACCAATCATCCACATTGCTAACAAAACTCAGGGAGGACAGGCTCCAGAAAGCTGTTTCATCTCCTCTTACAAGAAGACAAGAGTGTGGGGAAGAGCTATGGATGCTAGGCCTTCAAAATTACTCTGCCTTGTATCTACATGGGAACTTGCTAGAGTATCATTAAATGAATATACTTTCTTCTCATCTTGAAAAGCAGGGAAATTGGAACCTCTAAGTTATCACTCTTCCTCAGGAATTTTGGTGGGGAGAAGCAGCCATGTAGTATCCCTACTTGCATGTGAAATCTGAAGTCACTGAGTTGTATTGTGTACACCAAAGAGAATATAGACTAAACAAAAATCATCCCAAAAGCTGAGACCCTGGCCTAGCACCTATTTCTTCTGCATGCTGCATGAGGAGGTCTCAGCCCCTCTCTTTCATATTTACCAAGCATCTTCACTCTGATGTCTCAAAAATCCCTGCCAAAAAGAATTAAATTAAAACACTGTACTCAAATAAGTATTTAGGTACTATGATAACTCCGGTGTATAACAGAAGAAAAATGAGAGCACTCTACTGAGCTTTATTGACCTAGCCAACTATATATCTTGACGTTGTTGTAGTCATCAGATGAAGCTGTTCCACTAAACTGTGGAGAAAAATATTTACCTTTTCAAATAGAATGAGAATCTTATTCTTAGCTTAAGCAGCTCTTATGCTGTTGTTTCTTTTAAACATCAGTAAGCTTCTGCAAAATTGAGAAAGTTTATCACAAAAGCAAGAAAACAGACAGAATAGGGAGGACCTTTCATGCAGACTGGTAGAGGCAATATTTTCAATTTAGAATATCATTGAAATGAAGTCTCTAATTAAAGACTTTTCAAAGACATTTTTCCTTCATTTTTATCCAAGCAGTTAATCTTTAACAGAAATAGCCCTTAGCAAATGAAAGTTCTTAACTGTCTTTGAATTTCTGCCTTTTCATCCATATAATGCTGAAGCAAAAGCAGTTAGTTTTCAATGGAGCTAAACATGGTGACAGATTACAAATTTACTTGCTAAAGATTTTCAAAATCATCTTAACATCCTCACCTGCTTTCATACTTCATCTTTCAGGATCTGCATGAATTACAGCATCTTTACATCACTGACAATAACTTGGATCATGTTCCATTGCCACTCCCTGAAAGTCTCCAAGCTCTTCATCTTCAGGTAGACTACAAAGTAGTGGTTCTATGTATCATGTTAGTTATAGCAAGTGAAACTGGAAAGTGTGAAGATTATCTTGTTTTCTTTCTTCTGTTTATCCAAAAGTCTACATACTTGAACCAAATAAACTGCTGGAAGCATAAAATTAACTAATTATTGCAGTATTTGAAATAAGCAAAATTTAGCTCAGTTAAGAATTATTAAATTTTGTAATACAATATTTTTCAAACATAAAATGCTACAATTATTCAGTGTGGATTAAAGTTAGGTTCACAGCAGTCAAGAACAAAATTGGTCTACGCTAGCAAAAGAGACTTCAGAAACAGAAATCCCTCATGATGCTCTTACAAATTTTGTGGTAACAATGGGATGCTTTTGATACCTAAAGAAAGTTACTTTACCTACTGTTTGTATCCATACCCATTGTATTTCATTCTCTTAATAAAGTTAATTCCCAGTTGCTAACATTTTTTCAATATACCATTTTCCAAACTTTTCCATTTGACTGTGCTGGAACATCTCAACCTGCCTGTGCCCATAAATTAGATATTCAGTGCTATGTGCTACAAACCAAAGCTAGTGAGCTGCATTCTTTTCACACCAGTTTCTGACTAATAAAGTAATAAGGAAGAATTTTCAGCCAACTCTCACTTTAAGGGGTGCCTTTTTTAGTTCTAATTTCCAAACGATCTTGGATTCTAGCAATTCACTGTTTGTAACAGTTCATTTAAAGAACTAAAGCTCAGTAAAGATAAGGTATATAAGAGGAATTTACATCAAAGGAATAAACTTTAAAACATAACCTCCCCAAATGTATACAGCTAATGTGAGGGCCTGGGGGGAAAGTAATTTATCACAGATCAAATTCCAGATCTGCGCCTTTCCAGGTTGAGGCACATCAAGCTGTCAAGATGGTAATTTTTGTTCTGTGACTTTTAGACTCTCCTATGCTGGCTCCAAGTTGCATTAAAAAGGCTGTTCATTATGATTCTTGAAATGAAAATGCTCTATTTTTCTACCAGGCCTCTACTTCAAAACCTGCCTCAGCTGTATGGTTTGAGTTATTAGTTCTGAAGCTTTGCACCAGACAAGAGTTTTTCCCTCTGCTTAAGAGATTTCTCAGCTGAGGACTTGTAGCCACAATCTTAAATTCTATTATCTCCCTAGACACTGCAAATATATCAATAACTTTTTCTTCAAAGATTAAAAATTTATTTGCAAGCCACTACTCTAACAGATATTTTGGGTTTTCTTTTTTTAGAACAACAACATTCAAGAGATGCATGAAGATACTTTCTGCAAAATGAGAGATTTCACGTATGTACGTAGGGCTCTTGAAGACATCAGACTGGATGGTAATCCCATCAACTTAAGCAAAACCCCTTATGCATATATGTGTCTGCCCCGTTTGCCAGTTGGTAACCTCATATAAGCTATGACAGGAGCCAGTACGGTCGCTTATTATAATTTTTAAGGAAGTTGATTTACTACCTGCTACAATAAACATGATA
>JANHGO010004229.1:2500-25410 GCA_024606505.1 Aquila spilogaster | reverse complement strand
ACTGCATTGCATATTTTGAAAATGTTGGCCTTTGCCTGTTTTTAAAAGATTCTGTAAAGGAGCGTGTCTCTTTGATCACCCCGCAACGAGGCCGCCGCCCCGCCCGCAGCGCGCCGACGCGTTTTCCAGTCGGCAGCCGGGGCACGTGCCCTCCGCTAGCGTTACTTTCAGAAACGGCAGCAAGCACGATAATAACAACAGTAAATAAACGCAAGGACCCAAACAGTGCTGCAGGGTGGGTTAGCGCTTGGAAAGCGGTGATTTTAAGGCTAAAGTTGAGGAATATCACCAACAAGAAAAAAAAAAAAAGTTTGATAAACCAAACGTATTTGAAAGCCTTGTAAATATTAGCTTAAAAGAAAGGTAACACCACATCTTGAACAATTTATAGCATCCACATAATCCAACCACCGTGCTTTAAATTTAAAAGTTTCAGGCAAGTCGGTGTATTTGTGAGTACACCTGACACAGTCCTAGTTTCTCCTACGAACTAGGGCACAAAAAAGCAAGTGATCTGACACGACACAACAGAATTAGACACCGACTGCTGTAACAGTATGTTAGGTTCCTCCCTGAGGGTCACAGTACAGCGCAGAGAAAAATGTCACAGAAGTAGGAAAAAAGAATCCCCATGAGAAGCTTTTAGTTTAAAATACTACAGATTAGCAAACATTAATTGTACTGAAATGTAGCATCTGCATTGTGAATGATGCAGCTGATGAAGATCCTCTCAAAATGTTTGCACACTTCTCTGCTACAAAGACCAGGCACTGTTAGAATTGAGAAGTAAATATTAGATTTGTGCCTGTACATGGTGAAAGAAGGTGCTAGAAATCATGCCTATAAACAAGTGTACACAAGCACTTCATTTAATGGACCAGAGAGCCTTGTGGTATTTCCAAGCAGTTGCTTAAGATGTGTTTGTCTTTGTTCTATTTTTTTTTAACAGTACTGAAGTTCACCATCATTTATTAACTCAAAAGACATACAAATTTCCACACAAATGTACAAATTAGCACACACGTGCTCTGCAGGCACTGGAAATAATTGTTAAAAACATCCTTATACTCAAAAACCAATCAACTCAGCAACAAACATCCAGTACTAAATTGAAACCCAAACTCCCGTTTTCGAACATTCAAGTCAACAGATCTTTAAGCGCAATGATCTTACGTGCATGCTTTGGAACAGCACAGTGCATGCTACCTGCAAAGTCAGGCCAAACTCTGGCAATCCCTCTTAGGATTCAATCAGCACTCATTATAAGCAGCTACAATACAGTAACACACGCTGGTTAAGTCCCTTTATCTGATTGCACTGAGACATCAGTCACAGTAAAATATAGCAACATTGAGAGATTTGGTTTCTTTTATGGAAAACTTCATTTAAATCTTGCCCACACATTGTTATTTAGAATCAGACTTTCTTCTATACCAGCATATGTTTGGCACAGAAAATGTGGTGCATCAGAGAGCCAGTTATGACTCCCAGATTCTCAACTTTTTTTTTCTTTTTTTTAAATCTAGTGGCTCCAGTATAACTATAGAAATGTTGTACCTGCTCTGCTAGCAATTGGTTAGGGATCCAGAGGGGTATGCCTGGTGAACGTCACCCATTACACACCCCCAGAGAGAGAAAACAGGCAGACTGGGACAGCAGCCAGGTGGATTCCCATTGAGGCAGCAGCACTTGCTACTGCCCTTTGGTTGTTCAGTTCGCTGAAGCATTAATGCTGCTTTGTGAATTGCAGCTACGTTTCATTTGTATTAATTTATCATTAACATCTGATGCTAAATTCATAAAGCTGATACTAGTTCTTTTCATAACAGAACAGTGTTGAGAACACAGCTAATGAAACAATGTAAAATAGTTCTGTAATGCACTCTGAAAGCACTTTTCAGGTGTGCAATGATCAGCACAGTACTCTGTGACACCAACAGAAAGTCTGTTAACTTTTGTATTACCAACGCTGTAGAGCAAACAACAAATTCAATTGTCAAAGGTAACACTCATTTTAAGATCTTGCTGAGATATTTCTGCCAATGTTTTCCTAAATTGGTGCAGATTTAGTCATTCTCTTTGTGACCATACAAAGTGGCTGTTATAGGTCACTCCAACCTGCCCACTTGTAGTTCTGTTTTGTGCTGTATAAAGCAGGAAACAGCAGTAGAACCATTCATACTACACACAGTTCTCCTGGCCCTTTGTGCTAAGCGGCTGCGTTACCCAGCTCACACCAAATCATACAGCAGCATCTCTGCACCACAGAAACTGAGAAGCAGCAAACCTTACTTCATCCTCAAGCCTCACAACAATCTGAAGTTTAACAGAAACGTATAAACACTATATAAGCTCTAGTCCATTCATAGTTTTAATTATCAAACTTGCTTTAAATGATTTCTTTTTGCATGTGATATTTTTTCTTGATGCCCAACACAGGGATGTCTATGCACAGTCTGCTTGTGCTTGGGGCTAGTAAACTATCCTGTAACCAAAGGGTTTACTTCCTCAGCTTTTGTATTACGTGCGCACTCTGCACTGAGGGCTGCAAAGTGCCGAGGCACAGCCTTCAAGGCGCACATTTTCACTGATCCAAACACATGGAATACTGCTAGAGCAACTTGATGAATAATCAAGTAGATTAAATGACCTTAATTGCTTGCTTTGACACAACCAGCATTAAACAGCTTTTAAAGGCCATTAGAGGCTATTCATAATCTTTTTATTACAGCAAGTGTCACAAGCTTCCAGCGAGATTTGATTTCTGTTAAACAACGCTACAAAGTTAATGTGCAAAATCATTTTTCGGTAGCACTCACGTGCACTTCAAGGTAAGCACTCATCAAAACCTGATCAACTGAATGAAGAAAACTTCAAATACCAACACCCCCCTTCCTCAGCATCTGCCAAGCGGTGTTCTGCACTTCCTGGGTGAGAAAGCCACTGTAAGCAGTAAAAACTTCCTCCAACACAGCCTCAGTGCAGCTGCCGTACACAGCCACGTTTCTGTGATGGCCACGCAGAAATCCTACTCATTGAACGCTGTGTGTCAAGCTGGATTCGTACTCAGGCCGGCAGTCATTGTCTCACACACGCGTTTTTTTTTTGTCAAGGGAAAGCGTTAAAAACCGACTGATCGGATGGTGTGAAGCTCCCCGGTCAAATACACGGCCAATTCTCCAAGTGACTTCAAAATTAATAGAATGCATCTTACTTCAAAATAGTTTTTATAGGCTTTCTTTTTCCTCTCCAGGAGTCTTTCAGATCTCGTAATTTACTGACAGAAAGAGACTGGAAAGCGTAACGCTTTTGGAAGTATCAGACCCTGAGCGCCTTTTCCAACCCAAAGGACGCCGCGATTCTGACACCCAACAGACGTTCCTCCTGCTCTCACAGGCGGTTCTCTGGAGGTGGAGCGGCGGCAACAGGAGCGATCACGCACCGCTACTCCACAGCCACGGCCCTCGGGCAGGAGAGCAATGCACTCTGCGGGAGCCAAACCCCCGCTGTGCCCCCGCGCTCCGCCTGCGCGGATACCGCCCCTCCCGCCGGCAGTACCGCGCTGCTGCGCAGCGTGCCCCGCGCCCAGCGCCTGATGGCGGTGGTGCTGCGGGAGCGGAGCACTCGGGGCCGACTGACGCGTGTTTGTAAACACTGCGAGGCCGTGGGCGGTGCCGGCAGCGCGCTCCCCCGCCCCGCCGTCCCGGGGCGCGCTGAGGGGCGGAGCGGCGTTGGCTGGCGGGATTGCGGCAGCCTCCCTCGCATCCTGTTGACGATTGAGGCTAAAGCACGTTTTCCTGGCTTCTAAAAGCAGTTTTGTGAGGCGAGACCACCACCCTCGAGCGGGTCCGGGAAGCGAGTAGCCGACTCCCGGAACTGTAACGGGGCTGAAGCGGACGCTGTCAGGAAGCGAGCCCTGCCGCCAAGCGTCAGCCGACAGCGGACGCCGAACGTTCAGACACGCGCTGTAAATTGAAAGCATCCCCTCCGCCCGCAGAGGAGAATTCTTCACAAAGCGGCAGCTCTAAGAACCGGCACCACAGCAGGGTTTTGCAGAAGCCACGGCAGCACAGCACTGCATACTTACTGGGAATGCGGAGCTCTCACTGCTTTCGTGTACCTCGTTGTGGGACCTGCTGCAGCGCACCCGGGACTGCATCCGTCCATTTGTCCAACTCCATTTTTGCTGTCAGGATATGTCAGTCTGCAGCATCACTGTCTACAACGCTGTGGCTTTTTTTTTTTTTTAGTTCTCTGAGAGCTCAGATTGTACTGAGTATTTGCTATGCAGACACAGCTGTAGGCATTTGAATAAAATGACATAACTCGCCATGAAAAGATAGGCTGGCACTTCCCTATTAGAGAAACAGCACGAGAATACATTGGTCTATTCACCACAGCAACAGAATTTCTACCCTTCCTTTGCTTCAAACTGAACTCTTCTGTTTCCTTCCAGCACTCGTGCCACACACCTTTATGATATGGTACTGTAAATAAATGAAGCAGATCAAGCTGCCAAGGTCCAGCTTATTTGGAACAGATGTTTTTGGCATCCGAGGGAGGAAACTGCCATGGTACCCCTATAATACATGGCAGATACAAGCTCTACCAAACAGTAACACAAGTTATTGTGGAGATGGCAGAAAAACAACCAAGGAAGTAGGAGTGGAGAGATTAAGACCGAGAAACCAAATGATAAAATGGTTTACAGTAGTTAAAACCATCAAAGAATTACAGAAATGTGAATAACCCATATGAAACAGCCAAAGGCAAATTAAAACCAACACCAAGCGTAATTAGGATCAGTAAGATAAATGTACTTTAAAATCTTTATGATAGAGCATTCTCATTTAGATCTGTCAGTTCAGAAGAGAAATAAAGACTTCATCAAAATCAGTTTTCTTTCGTTCTGATGTTTTAAACAAACAAACAAAAAAATCAATGCTATTTTCTAAGCCAACAGAAAACCACCAAGAACAGAACAGTGAAAAACAGAGATGCGTTGTCCTATATGTCTGCCCTTTATGAAGTATTTATCCAGTCCCAAAGGATAACTACAGAACTGGAGATTCAGAGAGCAGTGATTGAGATGATTAGCTATGGAAGAACTCTTACCAAAGTTTAAGAAAGTGCAATTGTTTTCAGCACTGAAGGGACAAAATAACATAACACTGCAAAAGCAGTGAGAATAATCTCATGTTTCATTAACAGACATTAATAAGATTCCAGTATGGTAGAAAATCAGCTTATGACCCATTTTCAAAACCACATGATTGATACTATAAAACATAGGATAATAACAGCAATATTTTTCATATCAAGTATTCAATGATATTATTTTTAATAATGTAGCCAAAGCCTGAAAAACTTAAAACAGTATATTTTCATCCCATAACTAGGTATGTACAAAATCTAACAAGGAGGAAAGATGTCACTTCTGTATTTTCACCTGGGTCATACATCGTATCTGCTCTAAAGGTTCATCCCTCAGGGAAAACCAGAACAAAACATGAGGAGAACAGTTTCCTCCTGTAGATACTGAGAATACCAACACACAATCACTGACATAACAAGAACGGGAGAAAATGAAACTCAGAAAATGAACTCTCAGCCTTCAGACCACTGAAGGGGGTTAGAGAGCAGCCAAGCAGCACCTTGGTGACTGCCCATCACTGACAGACTTCCAACAGAGGAATAAGCTTCTCTTCCCTGAGCACTCACAAAGACCTCCCAACATTTTGCTAATTGAATTAGTCAGTGGTAAACACGAGATGACACCTCTCTATTTGCATTTCATTCTTAGAAAAGGAACTATGCAGAGACGATATTCAAATCAGCAAATAAACAACACCCTTTGTGACTGGGATCTGAAGTTTCTCACCAGTGTTGCTGTGCGACATTTATTATACAACAATTTGCACAAGAGGAACTGCCTGTTTGGACAAAGCTGAGCAGAAGGAGAATGTGAAACAATTCACTTATTGTACAGTTGTTTATTTACTTATTTGATAACTGAGTAAGATGCAAAGATACGTCAAGGAAGATGCGTCAAGCACACTGCTCCGCAAAACAGTATGAGAAAAGAGAAGTCATGGAATGCCAACATAATAAACATATCAAATACATATATATATATATAAAACTTTGAGGCTAGACTATAGCAATCGAGGGAAAAAACTATAACATGCATCAACTTCATAGCATAGTGTGTACTAGCACAAAGCTGTGTATGCGACCTGAAGTCTCCTGAGTACAAAACCTTTGCGGTTTACTACTGAAAACACAAGACGGTAATAGAGCAACCATAAAACATAAATATGGTGAAAAAAATAGTAATTTTCTATCAGGACCCTAAGACATAAACAGAACCAAAAACAGGAGAAATAAATTTGACATATTAATAGGCTGAAGCTGAAGTATGCTTATTTCCCTCTCCCTGAAGGGCACAAGCTTAGAATTGAAATCAGTCAGCTTTCACACATCATCATCAATTTATCTAATTCAAAATATTTTTTTCAAAACACATCTCCCCTTGAGAATATTAATTTTAGAACATCCCTGTAAATAAATCTGCTGCAGAAGCCCTACACTGCAGACTGTTCTCATTTTCTTGTGGTTGGTCAGTGCTGGTAGATGACAATGAAGTTCAACTAATACGATGCCAGCAACTCAGTGGTTTAATTAGTGCATTGGCAGGATCCAATGAGTCTCAGTTTACTATTTTGTTATCCCCATCACACCACAAAGACAATTTCAACCAAAAATGCCATTAGTTTTGGTCGATTAAGGCCCCCCACTCCACCTCTCCCCCCTCTCAAAAAAAAAAACCAAAACCACCACCCAAAAACATTTAATGAGAAAGGTATCATTGGGAATCAAACTGATTACCAGTATAAGCACAGTTATGCAAACTGAACTGTAAGCAATAACTCTGTGAATTTACTTTGTCATATACTCCTACAGAGATTCTCAGTAACGTTTTTTTGCGGTCAGTGGTGGTCTTGTCTGACTGAACACGGGTGGGTGTCTGTGTGTTTTACTTCCTCTTTTAATAGAAATGCTGATCAAAATAAAAGCTTTTTTTTTTTTTTCTCTAATTTCACACTACTCCCAAGAAAAACCTTTGCTTGCTTTCAGGTTGGACACGCTCTGATGGTTGGCATTATGAGCTCAGTTCGCATTAGTATTGACAACCCCCGTAAGTATCACAGCATGTCAGCTCAGCGGCCTTATTCCTTTCAATAGCCCACGCATAACCAAAGCACACTTCTGTAGCGTCACAAGATTCATACACCCTCATTCTTTCATTTCTCCATTTTGATTACTCAGAAAAGGAAATACAGGTAAGAGCATACTTCCTATAATTAACATCATCAAGTCCTCAAATATGCCTAGATACCATTTTCCAATCATGGTTTCAACCCTTTCTGAAGATCTGACACCTATGATTCTTTCCTTCTTTACATAAACCTAAAAATGTAAATGTAGCTCAAAATCTCACTCCATTCATGTTCCTCTTTTGTTTGTAAAGACCCAAAGGCTATTATTTTCAATATAGGAGTGACAGGAATCACTGAGTCAGGCTTTTAGCAAATAACAGCACAAGAGGAGGAGAAAAACACATACCACAATCGCAGACGCAAAGCATACTATTATTCATCACTCATCCATTTTAACTCCTTTGTGAGCCAACAGAAGGGCTGAAGTTGGCAAAAAACTGCTAGTTAAACATCTAGAAAGCACAGCTCATCAAGAACAGAAACTGTAATTGAATAAAACAAGATTAGAATGAAGGTAAGGAGGAGAGGAGAAGGAATGACTGGACAGCTAAACACATTTGTATCTAGTCATCATTCTTTGCCTTTTCAAGTCCTAATGCATAATTTAAATAGAAAATGTGCTGTCTTTGAGACCTCATGGTTTCCCTATACCATTAAATTTATCGTCACTGCATCGCATCTTGGAAGTCACCTTTGGCATTCCCCACAATAAAAAAAGGAATCTAGACAGTAAGATCTTACTATCCCGTTAATACCAAAAAGTAATCTGTTCTTAAAAAAAAAGTTCTTAAAAGCAGTATTCTGGAAGCTCATTATTTTAAGTTCAAACAATCTCCAGCTCCTAATTCTCCAGCTTCTAATGCTCAATGGGTTTTTAATTTGTCACAAAGTAGGTACTATTTGTCTAAAACTACCAGAATAATTTGACATAAAAGTAACTGGATCAGGTTTTCTCCTCATTGCTTTTATGAATGAGTGTGAGATTAAGAGGTATTTCTTGTCAAAGATAAATATTTAGCCAAGAGTTCAATGGCCGTGTCATTTCCTGCTCTTGCCACTAGTTCCCATCCTTGCAGCACCTCCCATTGTGCCAGCAAACGTTTGTACGACTAAGTGAGAAACAAGATTAAGAAAATGACAGAAATGAGAAAAAAAGAAATAACAGCACGATTTTGAGGGTGAATTTCTGCAGCCAGATGAGCTCCCCTATTCAGTTCACCCCACGGACTCTCAGATTGTGCTAAGAGAGGTAGAGGCCATACCAAGGAAAAGGAGGAGAACGCAGCAGCTGCATCAGCAGTGCTGCTGAAATGTGAGCTCTGGCAAGCTGCTGCAAACACACATCAGCCTCTCCATTCAGGAGCTGTATTCCTGTTACCCTGAATAGACAGCCTTGTAATAAGCATACACTCTTGGTATGAAAAGCTTACAGGAACACTATGTACATTTACTGCACCATTTTCAGCCTTTGCTCAGGGATCATCTTCTGGTCAGACTCTACGACATTCACAAACTATCTTGAGGAAAAAAAATAATGTACCTTATTCTCATATGTGCGTTCACTCCAAACTCAAAAAATCATGGAATTCTTTATCTTATGGCCAGACTTAAAAAAAAAGAAACCTGCTTCAAAACTACTTTAGATACAAATAGACAACAGCTACCTAACTTACAGCAATGGATAACATTTCTACACATACATGAAAAAATATGATGTTGTGCATGCAGCTGCCTTAATGCACAAACCTCACAAAGTGCATTCTCTTGAGGTATTTGTATTTAAATCTACACTTGTCCAAGCTGACAATTGAAATCACAGTAACATACTGAATTGCAAGTTGCAGAACGTTAGGAGGCAAAAAAGGTTTTTAACTATGAGAAAAGAGAAGATACTGGGATACACTAAATATGTTGCAGTTATCCACAAATAGCGATTGAAAAATGACACAAGAAGTATCAGAGCTGCTCTGTGCTGAGTTCAAGTCTGATCAGATCAGCACCCAAAGCACCACTGCACTAAACCTACAGTCAGGTTGAGGTTATCATGTTTTTAAAGAAGAGCATCTACACTGGTTTAGCTCCAGGCCCTAACCTTAGCCCATCACTTAAGCTAGGAAGGTTCTTCCTATTTGAAGATTTCATGGACAGACTATAAAGATGCTTTACCACTAAGAATGGAGAGAAAGAACAGAAAGACATACTCACTTCAAAGAGGCAGAATATCCTGTCTTGAAAAACAATGACTTCAAAAGTCAATAGCTTTAAAATGTCCAATTCCTTTGTTTTTGTAAAACGTGCTTTTTTTTTTTTACTTAACACATTACAAAGCAAAGAACAAATGTAACTTTAAATCAAGCTTAACTTTTTAAGTAGCATATCTCCATCCTATACACTGCGATTTTTCAGCACCTCTACTGCATATTCGGAACACATTCACCAAAACATTTTCACTAATATAAATACAACTTGACTGCAAAACTAAACATAATAGTAATGTAAGAAAGACGACTTACCACAGTGCGTGCAGTCATGTCACTTCAAAGCATATCCTCTTTCAGGGTCAGAGAAAATAAGGTCTTTCTGGCACATCTTAAATATTTTTTACGGGCACACATTTTGTTTAGCACAGATAAAACTAATACATTTGCTAATTGCCTGTAGTTATATAATTTAGGCATCCAAACAAATATATTTCAAGCATTCCTGTACTGTCAGGTCACGTATCTTGAAAGACTACTTTGACTACTATAATGAAAGCAAAAAAAACAAAGACATATGCATTATTGTTTTCCTTTTACCATGATTCTTACATCCTGAGTCTTATGTTCTATTAAACATTTTAAAATGCTATATAATATTCGACGATTTTTGAGATGTAGCTAGCCAAGGTCCTGAGTAGCCTGATCCAAACCTGAAGCCAGCCCTGTGATGAGCAGCAGGTTGGATGAGATGTTTTTCAGGGGTCCCTTCCAACCAATGTTCATTCATGATTTTATAAAACAGAAAGTGGGAATGTTTGTATGCACAGATGAATGCACAAATATACCTGCCCTTTTTCTCAGTACCCTAGCCAATCTATAGATACATTCATGACAAGTACTGCATGTGAAGCAAGATCATGAACATCACTGAGTGGCAGACCTATCCTGGCATGTTAAATACGCATTAGTTTTCATTTATGCACACGAGAACTACAGAAGGAAGTACGGCTTTATGCCCTAAATCAGAAGGCAAAGACCTGACACCTCTTACACCTATCAGTTCTATCTGATTTTAGAAGCATCCTGTTTATCTGTTGAATCCTCATCTTAATGAAAACAGAAGCCTGACTACCCAGACATTGACTCCTGTAGTGGTGAGGAATCACTCTCGAATTACAGACAGATGAAATAGGAATTGCTTCTGAGAAAAGAGAGGTTACCTGGCTCTGGACAAGCCTGCTACCACTTCTACCACAAAAAAAAAGTTTACAGTCACCATTCCTCTCTAACTCACATTTCATTTATACGTGTCAAACTGAAACTCCACTATTCATTCCTACATTTGCAATTCCTCCTTTGATGTGCCTTCCTTTCTGCCATCCACTGACCAGTATTTTCAGCAGTGACTCATAAGAACGTGCTTAACATTACACACTGCTGAAACTCTTCTGGGTTGATAGAGAAACCCAGAAAATATATCACTAGTAACAGATGCGGGACTTGAAACTCTCTTGGAAAAAAAATGAAGTACCATCACACCTGTGATGGTATTTTACCTTACAAAAATCTTTCTCACAGACAAGCAATCATGCCTTATAAAAGTTACACTTGGAATTTACTCCTATTTTACCACAAGATAAAAAGTAAGCAGAACAACTTGCTAAAGATTATCTGCTAACCCTGATGAATTCAGAATAATTGCAGATCTCCTGCATTCCTATTACATTCTTAAATAACACAGTGCAGGGTTCTGCTCCCTCATGAACATTTGGGAGTGTGATCAAGCCTCATGCAGGTATTCAGAAATAGAAAGGAGCTGAAAAATTAAACAGCCAAAGCAGTAAGAACATCGTGCACTGAAATGCTATTATTTCCTACAGTAGCCTACTCCACAGTCTAGCATCCCCATTCTGCCCTCTCCCCCTGCCATCCTCTCTCTCTGGTGTCTGTAGCTACCTACAAAATTGCATATTTCACAGCTTAAAGACATCCGCAAGAGCTGCTTTAAATAAATTTATCTCAAATTTTGCAGATTGCCTTTCCTGATAAAGAAAAAAAAAGCACATTTTCACATAACACTAAGTTATTTAGCTAAGAGAACGATAATCATTGTTGCAATTTTAAAAACACCACCACAAATAAATTCTTGCCAAGGCAAAATAAGAAGACATGAGGTTAGTATGACAATGAGTGTACTGCAAGTTCTTTAGCTATCGTTTGAAATTTAAATTCCAACACAAGACCTGTTCTTACAGAAGTTTCCTTGTTTTCCTCAGATTAGGTGCTTTATCACATTTCAGAAAGATTTAATAGAGCCACAGTTCTAAGAAAATCTAGCAGGACAGTCAGGCCACACTGTAAACACAACATCAAACTTGTGTGTTTTACAGCTTCTGTTTACCTTTCACTACAAACTCATAGAGAAAACTTCCTTCTAGTACTTAGGTTAGAAATCTATACTTGGCATTGCTACAAGCCCAATTATTTTGCTTAATTATTCCATCTTTTAATTTCTCTCTGTTCTCAATCCATCATCGAAGCAGCAGTGTGAACACTATTTAGTTCTCACATTTGAACATGATCTAGTTCAGCAATTCCCATAGACCCACAGCTGCAGAAAACCTGACTGTGCTGTTTTATGTTTGACAAAAGCAGAGGCATTGCTTCTCCAATTCTCAGCAGGAGCAAACATCTGTCAGACTCATTACTGCGCAACCACTCTGCAAAATTTACTGGACAACACGAATGATAACCAAACTTGTATGTTGACACAACACAAATAGACCATCCATGCATATTACAACACTACAAAAGGAAATTTTCAGTCTTTTTCTCTGGACTTTCCTTCTTCAGACAAAAGAGTGAGTTTGTCATAAGGCTTAAGGGGAAACACATTAGTAGTAGCTGTATCATACTGATTCAAATACTATCAGAATAAACATTCTACCAGTATTTTAAATAGTGTGTGCACCTAAAAAAATTGTGCATTTGCAGCATTAGTTCACTTCCACAAGAATGGTGTTGTAGTATTTTGACTGTTCTTTAAAAGCACGAGAACCAGGCTGAACAGGCTGACAAGATGGTGCTGAAGTGCCACAGGACAGAGCTCCTTATTGAAAAGAGCTATTGCAGCAGCAAATGCTTCTGCTGATCTTGTTGGCTTCAGTGGTAAATAAGTGATTACACTGAAGGCCAAATCGTTTTTCCTTTACACGGTGATGACACTGACAAGATATAATCTCAGAGTGCTGGAAGTCATTTAACTGACAGCTCGTATCATCAGTCAGACTATTTTCCATGGGCCAAACTGAATCACTTACACAAGTGAATGCTTAGGAGTCAAAGAAAACACGGAAGGGTACAGAGCAAAGAGAACACAGACAAAGACATGGGAAATGGCACTTCCACTTTGAGAAAGCTTTCACAAATAATTCTCTCCAGTTCATTTACAAGTTCCCTACCCAACATTTGACAAAAGATATATTAATATAAGTTAAATCAGAACTTTTATACTCAAAATTCAAAAAACAAAAGCATATTTAAGAACAACAGCTTCTTATCGCAGGTGAAAAAACTTGTTAAAAATACAGAACACTGAACGTAATTTAGGGGAATTTTTCCATAGAAAGAGGCTGTTCTGATGGAAGTCAATGGGAAAACCCGACTGGTTTGAATAATGATTGCAACCCAAATGATTATGAAAGTGTGTGGTTTAAATTAAAAAAAGAAATCTGAAGACAGGGAGTTTCTGCCCTTTTGACAGACATATATTGAATACCATCACACTAATTTCACAGTTTTTTCAGTTAAGAACTTTCCAGGATTACTCATATCTAACTGCAAAACTAATTCAGAACTCTAACACCATTCTGTTGAACTTGTTACAAAAAGTACTCCAGATTTAATTATTTTCTCCAAAAAAGAACAAATTAAGATGCACAGCATGAGAAGCGTAATAAAATGTGCTATGTATCAGCTTTCATAATATCAAAAGCCAAAGCAAGCCAATTGTTCAATAATGAAATAAACAACGATATCTGATCTCAATTACTCAATTTTTAGAAGGAAATAACACAACACACTGTCCATTATTTTATCCATCATCAAGAGCTTAAGTAGCCTCTAAATAAACCTTCCATTATGTGCGATATTTCAAATTTGCTCCCTAGCAAAATCACTCAAAGAAAAACATTCAGGCAGAAAATATACTTCATGTTGCAACCGCCACTATAAAGTTGTTTCTGTTTTAACCCTTTGAGTTTTACAAAAATTGAGGAGCCTTTTTGTTAATACAAACTACAAGAAGTAGCTGACATTCTGAATAAGCTTACAATGGCCTGTTTCCTGTTGCCAAGAGAATTATGCACAGACTCTCACAGTTAAGTAAATCCACTCCACACGCTTTATTAAGGTAACACAACAGAACCATAGGTAATTAAAGTTTAATTAGTTGTTCAACAAGTTACATGGGATTTCATACTAGAACTTACAGTAATTCTTTATAATTCACAAAACCCTCACAGCAAAACCAAAAAGGACCAAGAACTGCCCCAAAGTCATTATTCAAGTGCTTGATTTTTCTTCTTGCTGGTTACCCTGAAAAGTAACACAATAATAATGATTACAATGTGACATTCAAATATTGAAATATGAAATGTCTGCATCATTTTGACAAGTATCAACAGCATGTTCTCCTAATAATTTCTAACTCTGACATGATGGAAAATTATAATCAGTCCATTTGTGCTTTTGTATATGCAGTAGATACAATCAGAACAACACCTTATACTTTTGATGTATGTGATTTCACTATAGCAAAATACAGACCAACATTTAGCACTGCAATAAAATAAACTATTTAATTAAGCGCATTATGTCTTAGACTAATCACCTCATCTTCTGGAAGGAAAAGCACTGTTACACATTTGCTTTTAAGTTATACCAGTGAAAGAATCACAAGCTGTGGTTTGTCATCTTCTTATAATGTAATTAAAAACAAACTATGAACACTGAAAACCAAAAGAGTTTTTAATTGAATTAAGAATTGTTATCATACTTTGGCCACACTTAGAGAGGATCTAAGTACAGACTAATCAGAATATCTTTTTGGAAAAAAGGATTCAAATTCAATTCATTGATAGAACACGGGAAGATCTCGTTTTATTCTTTTATTTTTTTAATACTAATTAAAAATAATTGAATGTTTTACTTTCCTGCTTTTAAGAAATTCTACTCTATTTTCCACTGCTCAGCCGTTCACACTGGCATCAGAGTAAGTCTTCAGCATTAATACTGTTATGGACATTTCCTCCAAACTACGTAATTACACTTTACAGCTGCCTTGTCCAGACAGTATTCACACAGCCTTTCAGACAACGGATTACTTGAGTGAACTTCAGCAATACAGACCCTCTTGCAAGGTCCCATGATTGTAAGAAGAGCTACATAAAAATAATTACGACAGGAGTTCCCACTTTTTCAGGAAAGCCAGGAACTGGAGCTGAAGCCCACCCCAAAGCAGGGGCTGCCTAACTGACCATTTACTAATGACTGCCACCAATCTATCTTACAGGTTTCGGTCTTCCTCACCCAATTGCTGCCACATTTTTGAGTATTTACTTCATATTTGTGTTACTTGTGTATACTTTTTTTGCTTCATTTCCTAAAGAATCAAGGCAAAAAAGTTATGCTGCTTATCAAAACCCAGGAAAACCAGCTCTATTGTGAGAACATCTCAGTAATTTAAGTCCAGGTAAAGGTGGTTTTAAATACCTGGTGCTCAAATACTGAGGAAGAAATCCTAAATCCCCTATGCTTCCTTTTAAAAAACCAACAACAAAAGAACAAAATGCCTATTCAACTACTTTGACTTAATCTTCAATATTGTCAGAGTACATTACTGACAACAACAACAAAAACCACTGATAATTTATTATCTGCTTTGACAGTTTTGCACTTTTCACACACAGAAAAAAAAACAGGAAAATAATTTGAATCTAGCTTGGTTAGGATCCTAAATTTTAAAGGTGGAAGTTAATAACAGAAGCAGCATTAAAAAAGAACTTCACATTCAGGAAGCTAACTGGACATGTTCAGTAATGCTTCCTTCTGGCGACATCCTGCCAATAATGCACTGAAGTTCTTCCCATATATTCTTTTCTTCCTGTTTTATTTCAGCATTTCAACTCTTCTTAATCTCCAGAACTCAAAAAGCCATGCCAGTGTACCTGGCAAGAATCTTGAAATCCCAGTGTCCCAGCTACTTGACTCCCTCCACTGTCTCTCCATCAACTTAATTCTCTCCAACTAGAGCAACCTCTGAAAGCTAACATCACAGGGCGAGACTCCAAAAACAAGATAGAAACCAAACATTAAAGCCACTAAAGAAACAGATGAATTTAAGTGTTCTTCCTCCATTATATTCATTACTTACAGTTCCTCAACAATCAGTTTTTAGCCAGCATACGTGACTAGATAGTAAATGGCCTAGAATAAAACACCCACTTTATGATTATTAATGTATTTCGCAGTAAAGCACCTTCAGTAAGACCTTGCTGCAGAAACAACACTGCACGTGGTTCTTTTCCCAGCCCTTATATAATTACACAAATTAAAAAGACATACTCTGTAATTTCCGAAACAATAATAGCAATAGAAAAACATAGCACCCGAATGCCTGAAAAGCAGGAGCTATGTTCTTCATCTCCACCCTTTAACACAAAGCATACTACTACGCCTTTACAAATAAACGGGAAAAAAAAAACCTTAAAAATCCATTAACACTGTTAACCTTTTCAAAAGAAAACCCACTATTTTCTAAAACAACTAAGAATCTTGCACATTGATCTAAAGCCACTGAGTTACACCTTACTTCTAAGGCTCAAGTTCAGCTATTAACATGACTTTCTGCAAATGACTTATTCAGCGTATGAATTTCCCACAGCTACAAAGAACCCCCCAGTACCATTATCACTGTACCTCAGTGATACACTGTAAACGAAAAACAGAAATATTACTGATGACGTGGTGTTCACAGACTGAAACACACAACAGTTACTATAGTCACAGACAGACTACACAACTACTCCTCTAGTTCTGGTAGGTAAATATTCCACCAAATAACACAATATGTCCTGAGATATCTTTCCTATAAAATACTATTTATTTTTCTTCTCTTTGTTCTTAAACTGTTGTCTTTTCTATCTTAACGCAACCACCACCCCACACCCACCTGATCATCTGTTCATACAGCCAGTGTGAAATCACACACACCCTGAACAACTTATCTAATTATTTCGCACATCCAAAAAAGGTAGAAATAAGCAACCAATTAAGAAGAATCTTTCTATCTCACCTGTAGAAAATCAGTCCCAGGAATGAAAGTATTGCAGCACTCCAACCTAAAACTATATTGTCCTAGAAAAGTGCTGTTTTGAAGAATGCACTTGAATTCTTCAGCTTCATCAGCACTGGTATTTGTTTTCTCCTGATCTACCTTCCAGTAATTCTTCTGAGCCAGTGAATTGCTTTCAGATCCCCAATGTGTTCACCTACTAAAATCAAAAGTAAAAAGGATTTAGGGAGGACACACAAACACACACCAAAAATAGAAAACAAACAAAACAAAAATAGTGGAAAACAAAATTCAGACAAACATGCTACACACGTTACATACTTCCTATTAGCGAAGGGTTTGGAAACACCATGCAATGCCAATGCAATGTCCTAGGTTCTCAGTGTCCCCCTGCATACATTAAAAGATACATTTGTAAAGGTCTGATAACTAAGACATGGAGAAAACTACAATTATTCAGTAACACTCATGGATAATTGAAACCTAAATAGATAGTAAATGAGAAGCATACCTATTCGAGGCTCCTCTGATCTCTCAACTGTGAATGCCTCAGCTACTGATGACGCTGCAGTAAAAGAAATCAGCAGTCGACTGATGGTGTGGTTGCCTCCTTGAGCACGGCACTATTTCTAAGTAGGTTAACGCATCACTTCATATGTATTATCACTCAAACAGTCAACAAAGAAGCATTTTCCTTTTTAGCAAAATTAAAGCACGCATGTGCCTGTATGCTGCATGACTGAAAACCTCATTATTTACTAAGGTGGCTAATACACGAGGAATATTAGCTATTTTCTTGTTCCAACCACAAACTACAGGAAGACAAGTCACTGAACGAGAAGTTTGTTGTGTATACTCTAAGAATCAACTCTTCCAAAAACTCTCTCAGATGCTTGCCTCACAGTGACTGGAGTGATCACTCCCTGTCAACTTTCAGGTAAGGAATCAGAGCATGAATGATGTGAGTTTCTGATAAGCTAAATTAAAAGTGATAATAAAAGTCAATACAAAACATTTTCAAATGTAAAACATGCAAAAAGAACCCCGTGGTATCACTAACGTGTCATCTGTCTCCGCTGATGAGCAATGAGGTGGCATCTCTCGCTCTTCTTTCACAGTGACAATTCTGAAGCCTCCATATTCAGAACAAGCAGCCCCTTTAGGCAACCGGTCACCATCATCATACCTGCAAATCCATCCCAGAATTCTAATTGAAATGTATTGTTCTGCTAAAGATGTCTTTTTTTTTTTTCCTAGACTACCATTACATGTTTAATAATACAAACAACAAATTAAACAGAAAAGCTTCTAGAAACGATAGCCAAATTACACAATGTAATAAAATCAGCTGTATGCTTTCCCATTCCTTATCTATTCCCCTCTCCCCCCCCTTTTTTTTTTTGTTTTAAAGGTCAGCTGCAATCTTTTGAGCACTATCAAGAAAATGATTTCATTTGCCCCATTCACATATGAAGAGAGTACACTACTAACGTTCCGTCAGCTGCTATTAAACAAGTGCTGTCTGACATCACTCTTTCTTCTTTCACAGTAATTCTTCTCACACCCCCAGGGAGGGAACAGATGGGAGCTTTTGTCAGTGGGTCATAGCTGTCATACCTAGAGACAAAACATACAGCTGATGTGAAGTGGATGCCAGGAATTGACGTGGTACTCTTAAACAAAACAGAACGGTGACAGTCTACTCACAAGTCCAGTAAAAATCCAGCAACTTCTGCATCGTTTCTGAAATCCAGCTTCTCCTTCAGTGTCAGCCATCGGTCAATATGATTTCCCACGTAAATCCTGGTTTTCCCTCTCCTCCTATCAAGACTTTGCTTTCTCTTTTTCTTTTCCAAAAAAGACAACACCGGGGGTCTTCCGCACCTCTTTGTTGGCAGCGACATTGTAAGCCTAGCAATAGAGATCATTTAGCAAGAAAAGGTTACACCTTAACACTGAGAGCCACCGCAGCAGAAGCCGCTCCCAAACACAGGGCGCGCTTCACTTCTACGAAATTAAGGCCCCAAAGTGCTGTGTGATCACCTCAGGAGCTGCGGCCCCTCCCGCCCCCGCCCTGTGCCCGCAGCCTCCCCGCCACTCTCTGCGCGACGCTTCCAGTCGGGCCGCAGCGCGGGGCCCTCCACAGCCCGGCCTCCCCCTGCCTCTGAGGGGAAAAACGGCTCCTCGCGGCCTCCCGAGCCCCCAGCAGACCTACCCCCTTTTCACTGCCTACCTCCCCTCGCCGCGGGGTGCTCCCCCTCCTCCCGGGGAAGCCGCCCGCCGCAGCCGCACAACTCCCTCAGAAGAGGGGAAAGCTGAGGCGCGCCGCCCGCCCGCCAGAGATAAACAAGGGACACGTGACCGGCGCTGACCGCGGCGCGTAACGATGACGTAACCCTCCGCTGTGAGGGCGCGGGGCGCAGCGCGCGCTGATGATGTAATGCCCCGCTATGAGGAGGCGCGGTTTATAGGGTGTTGAGAAGCGTGGTCGAATAGTAATTCTAAGCCTTAAAAATCCTTTTTGAAATGTTAAAACGCGCGGTTAATTACAGATCTCTCTACTTACAGCAGTATTTAAAGATGCTGAGGTTAGAAGCGGTATGTGCAAGGTAGCAGCGCTGACAGGAATCGCACTATCCTGAGCTGGAAGGGCCCCGCGAGAGTCCAACTCCCGACCCCACACAGCAGCGCCCAGAACGCGCCCAAAGCCGTCGGGAGGCGTTTCCTGGTCCCCTCGCGCATCTCTGGGGGATCGCTGTCATTTGGGCTCCAGTGACGGTGGTTTCTGTGACTGGGAGCCGACCCCAGGGCAGTGCGTCCCCTCAGCTGCCTGTCCGGCTTCCCACTGAAAGGGAAATACTGAATACGTTCTACTAAAAACAAACTGGGATGTGTGGATTTGGAACCCGTGCTGTCACTGCGTGTTATACCAAAGCCATCCTGCCAGGTTCTTAGAGGTTCCGTGCGCTTCTGTTCACATGTTTTCATAGACGTCTAAAAAGACAAACCACATTAATTAGAAATATTTATGGGTGATTTTACCTAAGGAGTGAGAGGGACACCCCTCACCTGCTGCTTTTATTTTCCTACAGTCAATTACGATAGTTTTCATCAGGTAAAGAAGTTAGATTAGGAAGTGGGAGATGACTGAAGACTCTGTAGAAACATTTATTTGTCTGCTGAAGCCGCTAAGAAGCTTGGCCCAAATAACGTATTTTTATTCTTCTTTTTGTCCAATATTTACGTTACTTGAAAATAAACAGATATTGTTAAACATCTCATTATCTTTTATCATTTACAACAGAATCTCAGCACATCTTCGTTTCAGCGTGCAACTTAATTGCAAGTTAGAATCTGTAAAAGAATTCTTGTAGCGTAATTAGGGGATCTCTCACAAATAGCAAAACTTCTCAGCAATGAATATATATAAAGATAATCCCCTCTATTTTGCACTTTTCATTTAAAAAACGCACAAAAATTCCTCCTCTATCACCATTACTTCTGTAAAATACATATTTGGTGATGACGTTCCCAAGTAAGTGTGGCTATTTGAGAGGCTTTTTTATAATTATTTCTATCTCCTTCACAAATACAATTGTCTTTATAAATGGATTCGTATTCCAAACAACAGAACTGAGTTAACTATTACAAGATGTTGTAGGCTTTTAAGTTCCTGTTTATCTGGAAATCACAAAGCTGCTTGGAGAAGCAATGGGGTACCAACGCCTTGTACTTCCACCTAGTAATTCTGAAACAGCATCAACTGTGTAGTGATTCACATTTCTTACTAACTTGATAAGCTACTGCTCTCAAGCACACTTGTAACGTTAAAAATAAAGCTATGTTCTCAATCATGAATTGAGCAGATAACATTTTCAGAGCTTTTATGAGGCTAATGTGCCTCATCATATATAGTATATCTGTTCCTCTCCTTCTAAGGAGGTCTGCTAGCAGCATTAATTTCTCATGCTCCACCTGATTCTGGCCGTGTGACAGACACAGAAAAGGAATGCTTTTAATCCTAGTGATATTTATATTAATGTTGATTTTCCCATCTGGATGTCCATGTCAGTAAGCTTTATATTTTGCCCCTGACCTGTCTCACACAAGTCCTTTAATAAACATGCATTCCTACTACAATGAAGTGTATGTTATGAAACAGCAGCAGCTGCCACTTAGGAATGAAATTTCAAAGCCAGTACTGCAGACTCAGCAAAGGTTAAAGTTGGTTTTCCTCTAAAGCAATGCAGAGAAATCTTAACTGAGAGCACCAGGTGCAGCACGCTGCCTCCTGCTGAACCACAACCGTAGCTGTGCAGGAAAGAACTTCAGAGGTTTACACAGTTTACAGCACTCTGTCCACTGCATTACCTCAGCATTCTCACTTTCTCCCTCCCCTTTTGCCACCAACTTCTTGCTGAAAATTTCAGTTGTATTATCACCTTCCTGCGGATAAATATTTTGCTATGCTTCATTAGTTTCCAGCAAAAGCATCTCACTGTTGAGTTCCAGCATGTTCAGCTTTCAAACATGAGCACAGAAATATATAGCGGTAACGTACTTTACAAGCCTACTATCTCCTGAAGCATGTAATTTTCAATACAAAATGCACTATGTTGCTACAAGAGGAATCAGAAAATGCAGCACTGTTTAAATACCCCATTTATTTCACGTTTTAAATGCACTTGTGAGACAGGAGTGTAGAACTGCTCTCTGCAAATGCTAATGCAGACTTGTCCATATAGTAAATAATTTATCCACGTAATACAGCAAAAACCACACAGAGAACAAGTTTATCTATCTCAGCAGCCTGTTTCCAGAATGCATAGGGATGCTCGGTCCTTTATGTGGAATATTCTCAGTTTCCGGTTATCAGTGACTTTGAATACAAGAGGCTGAATCCAAAACATTACATTGAACAGGCATAGAAAGACCTATATTCCAAAAACTGCACCTCTTCATAATTTACTCCAATGATACTGATTCCCAATTAAAAAGAAATAATAATAGAGCACAGTGATGAGTTATTAGCCCAAGCAAGGACTAACACAGCTCACTCTCATCATCAATAGCTTTAACAGGTCTGCATCCCTTCTAGCCCGTAACAGAATTAACAGCACCTATTTGTTAGAGGAAAGATAGGAACACGTTGAAAACCACAAGCATGATCACCACACAACTCATCCCAAAGTCTTTGTGCCCATGTTAAATCCTTAACACCTTCAGAACAACCCAATGTATTAAGAATGGCAGAGGAAAACAAAATAGGAAGGAAAAAAAAATAAATAAGTGTTTTGTAAGTGTTCCGTAAGTTTTTGTTCTATGCCAGCTATAGAGAAGTGTAGCAATACCCGCTTTCTCACTGCATTTTAATACACGTAAATTAAGTCGTCCAAAAGTAAAAGTTCTTACATTTTGCTGATCACTGCTGAGGATGACTACTCACATCTCAGTTCTTTCCTACTTAGGAGCTTCACACCTTCAGCACAACAACTCTCAGACTTTACCTAAGTTTTCATTGTGATACGTGCATTTCTTTTAAATTAAAAAGCAACTCAGTTGTGTTGCATAGTACCTCGCGTGCAGTACCACACAGTACCTCGCGTGCAGTGCAACACTTCACACAGAAACCATTTACATTTTAAAAGGTGTTGAAAGGAACAAGCAAGCGGGTTAATCAAAGCAATAAGCTAGCTCCTTTTCACCAGAGAAAAATAGTACCCATCTATACAATTGTTTCCTTTGGCTCTTTTTTGAACTTTGCCCCTTCACCATCTGCTTCTGTACTGCTTTTTGTTCCAAGAAGCGCTCACCACGTTCAGCTTCACGTGGTGCATCACAGCATTCAGACTGAGCGGGAACAAGATTTCAGGACCAAAGCCAAAAAAGCACTACCTATTCAGAGAAGGCCCTTGAAAAGTAACGTACTTTTCCTTTCCTTACTTTCCCTACTACACTTTTGATCTTTTGCCTGTCCTGGTAGATTCAACGTTTTGTTACACACATCCTCTTAAAAGTGGAGCTTGAGTTTTTGGCCATGAATCCTTCTGGGTAATACCTGTGCTTTCGGTGCTG
>JANHGO010004228.1:0-25411 GCA_024606505.1 Aquila spilogaster | reverse complement strand
CAGCCTGTTCCAATGTGTGACAACCCTCTCAGTAAAGAAATTTTTCCTAATATCTAACCTAAATCTCCCTTGCCGCATCTGCAGTGCATTACAGTGCTCTGGGGCTTCTTATTTCTTTTGCTGTGAAGACAAATGTTGTACCAAGATCTGCCATACTTCTGCATACTTCTGTATTATATATATATATGTATTTTGTTGAAGACTAGTGATGTTGTCTTTTTGTTGTAGTCCATGAAGGCAGCCCACTGGGGGAACTTCATCGCTGTGTCCGAGATGGTGTAAAAATCAATGTCCATATCCGCACTTTCAAAGGGCTTCGTGGAGTCTGCACAGGGTTTTTGGTTGCATTTGACAAGTTCTGGAATATGGTAATTATTGTTCAAGCCCTTGATTTATAATGGCTATATCGAAAACTTGAAATTTGCGAAAGGTTTAAGCAAACTACATTTTGAGAAGATTAATGTGGTATTGTAGTTTATACAGCTAATTTGCTCTGGCACTGAGTGCTGGGTTTCAGACCTAAGTGGTGCTTGGTGGTAGATTGGTACATCTGAGAGGTGCCTAACCATCTTAGAGAGGTTTTAGGTGAGAGAGAACCTTTGAAGAGTTCCCAACATCTTCAAAGGTTTTGTATAAGAACCCAGGAAGGTGGAATATGAGGAATATCAGAAGCTTCCAAAGATTTCTCTGCAAAACCCAATCTTCTTATAGTGGTAGTCACTTCTGTGGTTTTTCACTAACACACCACTGGGATGTCAGTGACAAAAGCTTTTCCATGTGTTCTACCTCATGAAGATCTTAAAGACAGTGCATGGAAAAGCAGCTATTAAATATTTGTGAGACTGGAGCTGTGAAAAGTTTGGAAATGGTGGGGGGGATGAGAGGGGGAAGGATTTTGCAGGCAAGGCTCTCAAAGATTTGCAAGTAATGCAGAATGGATGCTAGGCTTTGCTGTTGCTTTTATACCTCAGTACAACTTAGATGATTAAGAAACCAGCTCCAAAGCACAGCTTGTTCCTAGGGTGGATTTTCTTTCAGATAGAACATAATTTCATAGTGCTATGACACAAAGCTGGTCCAAAGGTTCTTCATGTTTTCTTTTAATTTTGACCTTTCCATTTCTTTTATCTTCTAGGCCCTGACAGACGTGGATGAGACTTACAGGAAACCAATAATGGGCAAAGCTTTCTACGCAGAACCTCAGCTCACACTAACCCGGGTATATAACCATCTCCAGTTTTCTTTTTTTTTTTTTTTTTTTTTTTAAGTATCTCCTTTTCAAAGTAGTAAAAGAGGAGCATTGATTGGAAAACTGTATTTACGTTTGAAATATTTTACCTCCTTTTATTACAGATGACTCTAAAATGGCTTGAACTGGGGCAAAAGAAACCAGTTTTCTGACCTCTTTGAAAGTACCTTGGCCGTAGTTCAGTGTTACAGAAGTTCCAGTTCAGAGTTCCTAGTATCAGATCACAGTTGCTGCCACTGCTTAGTGCAATATGCTGACTTTCTATAAGCACACTCTGTGGTTTTTGATTTATTTGTTCTGTGCATTTTTTGCACCCATGACTGATCCAGTCCACATTTGTCCTGCCAGGTGATTTGGCAGTGCATAACTACGATACTGATGTTCCTGGAGCGACAGTCTTTGTCTCCAGCCAACGAAACAGCATGTCTGGTCGCTTGAACTTCTAGTCTAGGTACTGTGAAGCCCAAGATTCTGCACGTTGCTCCAAAGCGAGACACACTCTAGGATCCAGCTGCAAAAAAAGATGTTTACGAAGTTGAGAACTGAAGAGATGATAGATGGACTTCTGAACAATGAAGGAAAAAAAAAATTTGACAGGGCTGTGCCTGTTGAATGGCATAGCTCTGGGCCTTTCATCAGAGAAGCATCACAAAAACTTTTAAACAGTTTCATTGCGAGGAATTTGCTTTCAAATTCCTGCCATTTAAATCTGTTTTCTGATCGATCCCACTCTTCCTTTTTTAAAGATTACTTAAAAATAATCAAGTTGTCATTGTTCCTTTAGCCCACTCTAACAGGGATTGGCTTTCCATCCTGTTGCTGGGAAGAGACAGGCTAACTGAGAATCCTTTTAATTTGTCAGTATTTCATAAAAGCTTGCCTGCTGCCAGAGTGAAAGCAGTTTCTTTTCCAGTTTCAGCACCACGTATTCTTAGATTAGTGAGTTCATGCAGTGCTTTGGATCTGCTGCTCTAGCTTTTATTATTTTTCTATTGTTTGTGGTCTGCTCACCTCCCAGAACACCTGCATGGCATCTTTTAGTTTGTTTTGGAGAACACAAGAGGTCCATCATTTTTTCGGTATATACTCTTTGCTGATTGAGGCCCCTTATCTTAGGGATTCGTGTCCTGTCTGAAGACACAAGGGTGGAAATCTCTCTCATACTATCTGACAACATTACAAGAGCATTGGGGAAAGTGAGGTAATGGAGCAACTTTGTAGCTTTCTGTTGTTCCTGACCAAAGTTAAATGCTACTGCACATCAGTATTGCTCCCCAAATTAAATTCGTCAGTGCTCACATAAAGACACTCACGTGCATGCAAGACATCTGTTCACCTTATGTCACTGTTTGGCAAGAAAACGTAGTTTTTATTGCTGGTAAAGGTTCTTCACTAATTATGTATTGTCAGCTCTGATTTGGGATCGTATACGCAAATACCATGTAGAAATGCTGAACAAGTGGCCTCTCGTTTTATGAATGTGGCCATACACATAAATGTTTTTTTTACAGCTGTTTGACAGACTCAAACTGCAGGAGTCCTCAGTAAAGAAGGGAGCTGACTCAAAGACTGTCTCAGAGGAGCTAGCCCTGACAAATGACTCTCAGACGCTGGGACTGAAAGTTGGATCAGGACGAGGGAGAGCAGAAGATGAGCGCGAGAGGCAGAAACGCTTGGGCAGAGCTGGAGAAAAGAAGATGCCAGGTGACAGTCTGCATCTGGCTGCCAGAGGTGAAGCTGATGTGGGTAGCGGGACTGCCCACACAGAGGGTGCCAATGCTGGTGGTACCCGTGCAAGAAGCCAGTCACGGAGAAGGCGGCGGCCCAAAGTGGATTATCAACAGGTGTTCACACGTCACATAAACCAGATTTTTATTCGAGGAGAGAATGTCTTGCTTGTCCATTTAGCACATTGACTTGGCTGAGCCTTTGTCAGTGTATTTATTTGATAGCATGAATTGCCGCTGCAGCTCTCATTGCTATTTAGTGTTCTCATTAAGTGTGATGCTACTGTGACTGGTTTCCCATTGCCATAACAAGGTAGGGGAAATAATTTTAACTGGAGCATCCTGAGCTTGATGCCAAAGCAGCCTCCTTGATCTCTGTTGGGGGTCTCAGAACACGGTCAGCAACGCAGTTGTTTCTGTGAGATGAGGGAGGTAAGCACAGATCCCACTGCTCTTTAAAAAGAAGCTAAATGGAGAGGGTTGGAAGAGATTTTTGGTGTATTCAGTTATAGGAGCTAATTGTGGCACACGTTTAAGGAGCTTAAGATTAGATCTCCACCTGAAATGAATCGCAAATGCTATTTTGCATGTTCTGAGTAATCTCAAGGGAAGATTGCTAATGAAACCAACAGTTTATCTGCCGTTGTTACGTGGATGTCTTCTTTTCCAGACATAATTCTGACAGTCATTTTGAAGTAGTCTATAAAAAGGTGGAGTGACATGCTGCTGATGGCTATTGGCCTCTTCTTCATAGTTAGCTCTGTAATGCCCTGTGTGATAGAAAACCTCTTAATTGAAAATGGCTCTTTTTCTGTGAATGATGGCAGGACTTTATTTTTTTTCAATACCAAAGCTTAGGCTTCTATTCGTAATGCTGTGCTTTAGCCCTCTGTCACCAGCAAGCAGCTAATGTAGCTGATCCAGGGACCTCCATATTTGGAGTTTATCTGTGAATGTTGTGGATGCAGATGGAAAATTGTACTTTTATATTTCACCCATTCGCTACTTATTGTAATAGTGAGGTTTGCAAAGATGTAGTTTTTCTTGTCAGATATAAATGTTTGTGCTGAGCACAATTGTACTGTATCTAAGCGCCTTTCAAGTTCCCTCTATTGAAACTAGAGGTGCTGTGTCTCCAGCAGTTCTCATGGAGCAGAAATCTTCATGGGTCTTTCCTATCCATGTGAATGATGCATCATCTAATTCCAGTTGAACTGAGCTTTGGAGGTGTGCCTAAAAGTGTTTTGAAGTATAAAAGTCAAACTCGGCTCATCAGTGGTTTTATTTTAGCAAGGTTGTTAAGCTACTGTAGATGAGGCCAGGCTTCTGTGGGTGTAAACTGCTTTCCAAGAGACCTACATGTAGAAGTTTGAGGGTAAATGAAACTGTTACATTATGTAGCCTGTTTCCTGAGTTGTCAAAAGGACACTAGATTTCACACTGCTCTTCCTGTATTCATCTCAACTACCTTATTCTTCGCAGCAGCTGCATGTGTTTAAGATGAAGTTGGGAAATTGCTTTATAGCAGGTCTTGTATTGCATATAGAGGTCATAAGTCCTCAAACTGAGTGGCTGTACTCTCAGTGACATCTATTTTTGTTGCTGCAAATGCAGCATACTGCTTGCTTGTCGTTAGGGGTATGTCTGGTGTTTGGGTGAATTACAGAAATCATTTAGCAGGAGTTCATGGACACACAAAGCAGCTGTATGCCTCTGGGGGAGCCTGAAACTTTTATGTCAACATTTCAGATGACATGGGGCTTGGATGGCTGATCAGCTGAGCCACTGAGCTGCAAACCCAAGTTTAGCCTGGGACAGAAGTGCCTCAGCATAAAAAGTACTGTTGAGGCAAAACAGTTTCATCAAGAGTGGAAAAAAAAGAAAAGAAAAAAGGAAATAATATCTACAGTTTCTTATTATACATAGCTTTATTACTGTAATCCCTTCCTACTATGAACTGAGACTAGGCACTGAAAAGATTCTTCTCTTGGAGGTTCTTGTTTCCTCTCCTTTTAGGCTGTTCTTGTTTGTGTGCATGTAGTCTGCAGCTCTTCCCTCTCCCTCCTCCCTGCCTTCTGTTAGTACTTTGTCTCCTCAGGACATTCTAAACTCTGGTTTAGGAAGATTGTTCTTGTATTCACCCCTAGTTGTCTTGGCTTTCTGAACTTTTCTGGTTGGCTTTCTATGTGGTTGCTAACTAATCAGAACCCTTGCAAATTATGAGAAACATGTGAAGCTAGAAACAAGGGGCTTATTTCTGCTCCTGACTTCTCAGCAGCTTTTATTGCAAGTGAATATTTTTCTTCGTTATGTTTTTGGTTGTGGGTTGTTTTTTTCCCCCTCTGCCTTCTGACTGTTCTGTTTTTATTTCAGTTGCTTGGGATGACTTATCGCTGCCTTTTCCATTCATGCAAAAGACCTCTCCTCTTTCCTTCATACTTGACCAAAGGGTGTCAAATCTCTGCTCAGGCCTATGTACTATGACATCTAATTGAATTCTTGCTTTTCTTTACCTCATATTTTTAATTATCTTTGTCTGCCTAGTTTATACTGCCTTGTGTATTAAATAAGATACAACTACCATGAATGTTCTTGTGGCTGTACTGCCCTCTTTCCTTGTCAGTTGACATTTCACCAAGTTCTCAGTTGCTACTAGAAGTCTCTGTTTCCTTTCATCAGAATTTTTTCTCTGAAACCTTGCAGGTGTTTGTTGCTTCACATCTACAAGTCTCTTTTTTTACGTTTTATGAAAAATGCTGGTGCTTAGACTTGCTTTTGTGCCTTGATTTTTATATCGTCACTGACCTGTTCTTCCAAAATCATCGCCTCAGTCAACAAACCTGGTTAAGAACTACACAGTTTGTCTACTTTTTTTGCTCTACCTCATTATTAAACTGTTCCTCCTCTATTCTCATTGTTTTCTCATCTGTGCAGTTGGTTAAAATTCTCTCTTCCAGTTTGGATTTAATGGCTTATTTGTGATTCTTCATTTGTTTCCTACTTCCCCATCCACCACTCTCATTATTTCCAAGCTGCTTCCTAAATACAGCCTCTTGTACAACTTCAGATCTTCCAAAATGTCTTCCTTTTCCCTACTTTTTCTGATATTGTATCTTTTTAAAGCCCATTATCAAAATGCTATTTTATGAATTTTGTCTCTTTCAGGCATAGCATTTGTGATTTTTGTCTTTCAAGCATCATGATTGTGACTAAGCAAGTGATCCAGTATGCGTGTTGTCACTTGCATGTTTAATACTTAAGATAAAGTTACTCTTTCAATAAAATTGAATGTGATGTTCTGAAATGAAGTCTTCTACCTCACTTAAGTATTCATGTAAATCTGTTTAAAAAAAAGAAAAAAAAAAAGAAAACAACCCTTGGAAACAAAGGAGCTTTGGATTTTTTTATTGTTTCTGGTAATTTCTTTCCATGTTTTTCCTCGTCCAAACTCAGCATAAAATCCATGTTCTTTGTTCAAAAAGCTGTCTGCTCCTAACCATTCTCTATTGCTGCAGTGTCACAAAGATGGTGTGAGCATAGACACCTGAAGTCATTATGCTAAAGAATGAAGAGTAGGAGCAGGAGGCAGTCTTAAGAAACAGAGCTGTGTGAGAATGGAAAAGCTTTGGGCCAAATATAAAGAACTCCCTGGAAAGGATCCATGTACTAGTTGCAACCTGTCCAGTATTTCTAGGACATTGTTCACCCTGGTGCTCAGCAGTGATTCCTAAAGCGTGTTTATGGTGAGGTACCGAACTACTGCAAGGAGCAGTTTTCTGAACTACCTTTGAAGATGTGTTGTGATAATTTGAGAATTTTTTAGAATAATTTCTAAAATAGCAGACAAATACGAAACTTGTGAAATGTTAGTGATGCCAGCTGCAGAAACAATGTAATGCAATAGTCTTGGAATGTGATGTCACAGATATATCTCACAGTGTCATTGTGTATGTTTTCATTGCCAACACAGTTCAGTAGGGAGCCAAGTCTCACGGTTACTTTAAAAGTGATGATTTTATTTGTATGGTGATATAATTCTAGGTACCTTTGCATGTAGTCCGAATGGGGTTTTCATGGAACCACAGCATAAAACCTTGCTGTGCTGTGGGAATGCAGGGAAACTGGTAGGGAGAATCAGGCTGAAAGCTGCAGTTATTTGTATTATATGGTATGATATGTATCATATGATACAATATGGTATCATATGTATGGGTAGCCTAGAGTTATGGGTATCATGGCTGGGATTATTTCTTTGGAAACTCTTTTGCACAGGTGCTTCATTTTTATCAAACACTTAAACAGGGCTGTGGTAGTAGAATAGATAAGGCCAAAGGAAAAAAAAGGAGCTTATAAAAAGTGTGGTTTTACTTCCTTCTCTCAACTGACTTGTCCAGCTTGTTAATTGCCTGGAATTTTTTTTTTCTGATCTAGAGACAGATACTTAGCATGTCCTCACCAGGGGGTTACTGAAGTAGTGGGCGTACTGTTTTCCATCTGCTGCTTGTCCTTCAGTTTCTGGATTCATTGTTGCTGATGCAGCTTTCCCTTCTGTATCATTTGGAAGCAGGGCAAGGTCTCTCAGTGGGAGTAGGCTTGACTGCCCACTATTTTTTTCCCCCTCCCTAAGGAATGTTACCCTGTGTAGTTTTGCATCCAGATAGCCTTTGGCTATTCTTGATTTTCATACTACTCTCTGCAGACTTTTGGAATTATTTGGTCACAAGAATTATGTATCTTGGATCAGTTGGAGTAAACTGATTTTTTAAAAAAAATATATTTTTTTATTTTTTTACTTATTTTTCTTCCCACAGTCTTAGGTTTTCCTAGTTTGCTGTTGCAGTCACCCACTTGCACCTATGAATCACCATGGGTGAAGAAGTGTCCAGGAAAAAAGAAGCAGAGAAAAAAGATGTCTAATTTTTGTTGAATTTGACATTCTGCCCACCATGCTGCCCACGCTTACCCTTTCTATTGCTTACTGGCACTGACCTAAATGAGACAAGTGGAAACAATGATTTCATCTAGAATCTTGAAAGAAAATGGAAAGGCAGCAGGGACAGCAAACTGAAAATACTCTAAGTTTCTGAAGATGTATATCTCCCGGTAAACTTCCTGTCTTTGATTAAACAGATCAGAATTCTAACCACTATCTTAAACTGCAAGCTCTGCAACTGGATAAAATTGGAAGGCACAGTATTACACCCTTTCAGAGGCAATGCAGCAGCAGTAGCAATGATGCAGTGATTCTGTCAGCCAGGCAAGCTCTTTCCTGAGAAGCTGTTGAGTTATATGTTAGTCTCTGCCTCAAAGCATAACGGCAAAATACTGCGAATTAATATGAAGATGTTTTCTCTCCTGCCTGCATTGCAAAGTGTAAAACATAAATTCTAAAGTGTGCATCTTCTGCAACCCAGAATTATTCCAGTTCATGCTTTCACTTCTTGACATTGGCTTAAACATTTGAAGTTTGTACTATAGCAATCCTAAGACAGTCTTTGCTATAACATTATGAAAGGCTAACACTTACTAGAAATGATACTGAAAAACTAAGGTATTACAGAATTTGTGGAATTCTTGTTGTAATTAAGGTATTGCAAACCAAAAATATCTATTCCTAAGGATATTATCAAGATGCACAAATGGAAATGTGTGAAGCCACAACCGGAAGAAGAGATGATAAAGAAATACTTCCCTTCTTCTAGTGAAGGAAGATGATCTTCCTAGAGCAAGACAGTAATTTCAAAGCTCATTCTCCCAGTTTGCAGGCTTGATGGTAGGTGGGCCTAAACAGGCCAAAACTTAAAGTGAATTAAGCATGCACAAAAAACAGAGCTGAAAGAGGCATGGCTCAGTTTGCAGACTTGAGTATCAACACCCTAACTTTACAGAGTTTCTAGAGAAGCAACTCCATTTTACAGTCCTAAAGTCTACAGCATTAGCTCCATGCAGAGTTTTCTTGGCGTTATTACCCTTGCCTATAAGAAGATGACAAATACAAAGGTTGTGATGTGCAGTTCTGTATTATCTTTTTCAAGACACTGCAGTGTACACAGTGGTGAGATCTGACTAGGTGGACGGAGGAAGACAGGGGCAGCCAGCTGCAGTAGAAACTGAAGGGGAGAGACCTAAAATCTTCGCAATACCCTTCTGGCTAATGAGCTAGAAGTCTAGCAAAGGAGGATAGACTCCAAGCTGAGCTTCATTTTTAAATTTACCAAAAATATTAATACCCTGTTAGGATATACTTGGACCAAAAGATAAGAATGCACTCAAGTTTTCATTTAGAAACTTTAACTTGGTCAGACTTTTTTCCAGCAGTGCCTGTGTCTCACATTCAGATAAACATTATTACAAATATTTTTTTAAAAGTACTGTGCTGTTCATGTAGCCAGTAATGTTCATTTCGTATCTAAAAGGTGCTTTTAACAGTGACTGTCATTAGAAGGAAACACCCATTTTCAGGAGGTAACATGTCTTTTCTTCTATTCTGACTTACAACTTAAGATGAAATTGGCAACAGCTGGATATAAGTAAAGCAGTTAAAATTTGCTTGGAAAGAAAAACCAATTTTTTAAAAATCACAGCTTTTTCTGTCAGGTGTTGCCAATGTATAAGCAGGAAAAAGCATCAATTGTTACATGGTAGAAATGTTGTGGAGAAAAACCTTGCTATTTAAGAGCATCCTTTGCTGCTGTCTTTTTTACCTATTAGCAGTCTGGGCAGCAAAAAAAAAAAATGAGGCCACTTGGGAAGAGATAGACAAGGCAGTGTGATGGTCCTCCCTCCAGGTGGGCACTGCAGGATCAGTGCACTTGATGAAGACTTTTCTTGATGGGAAAAAATGTGCGTAATCTACTGTAAGTATAACGTGTACCTCTCTGTACATTTTCCTAACTATAGGCTTTCATGGCATGCTGAAAGAGGGAAAGCGGGCAAAGAAAAAGGAGGAGAGAGGAATTACTTTACTTGGTGATAACTCCTTGAAATGGGAGGTTGCTTTTTTTAGCCTGTACAGTTTGGCATAGTTTGGCCAGCATTGGGCAGTTGTGCTCTATAGGTGAAGGGGGCGTATGCAGAGACAGTTCTCAAGTGCAGCCTCTGTTACGTTGTGAGCGTTTCACCGTGCATGAACTGTGCCCCAGAATTCTCTGCCAGACTCCATCTCTAATAACTGACACGTTTGATCTTGCCTCTAAAATTTTGCAGAGGAAACCCAGTGGGAGAAAAAACAAGTAAGCAAATTTCCCCTTTTGAGGCAGGGATGGTAGGAGGCTTGGTTGTCCTTGTTAGCTTCCTTGGGGGTGCAGGAGAAAGGACTACTTTAGTGGAGGAATATCAGAGATGGCTTGTCTCATGATGTTTACAAGTCCTTTTAGGTGTCACTGTAAGTGCTCTTTCTCTTAGCTGGTAGAAGTGAAGGCCTTTCAGGGAAGGAAAATGCCTTCTGATGTTCCTGGATAACTATTTTATTAGCTGCTAGCTTCATAGTGTACACTTGGATGACTTAGCTGAAGAAAATTAGTACACCTGAGACTTTCAGTCAGTCTTGTATTCGTTTAGAATGAAAAGTAGTTTGATCAGTTTGTGTAAAAACATATCCATCCTTTTTTCCTCTCAAAAGATCAGTGCTCTCCCTCAGGAAAGAAATGAAAGCTGCTCCCGCTCCTATAGTGATTGCTTCTGATTTCCACTGCTTCAGAGCAAAGTGCAGCTGTGTCATTGTATCTTCAGCGTGACAGATCATTCCGAGATGAGAAAATGAGAGAAGTGTTCGGTTTCTTTAAAACTAAAATGGGCATTATGAGGGGAGCAGTTGTGTTGACCTCTTTTCAAATGGTACTTGCATCCACTGTAGTTGCATGGATTGGGGCTTGTTAACCAATTAGTCATCTATAAAACTTCCTTAACGAACCACAGAGGAGCAGCATGACCTACCAGACTGACATGGGATTAGAAGTCAGGTGCTGACAAATTCTGATCTCTCTACTGCCACTCACTCACTGAATGGCCTTGGCAAGTCACTTCCCTCCCTCTCCCTTATGCTCCACAGCTGTAATACATCTGAGAGCAATCCTTGCCTGTCTCGCAAGGATTTGGGGAAGTGGTGAGTGCTATACAAGTGCCAAGTATTGTTATTAAAACTATAATATGTCAGGTAACGCAGATACATAGATCATCTGCCCTCTTCAGGCACTTGACTGTTAGCCTTATGTCTCGGCACACTAAAAATGTGCAGGATATCAGGTACAACGACGCACTTCAGTCTTGAAATTGCTTATGTCTTCAAGGTCAGATTTGGTGACTTCAATATCTGTTTCACAGCTGCAATACCATGTTTTGGTCGAATGGTGATAAAAGAGAGTGTAACTTGTTTGTAATTCCTTCTCTGTCTTCCTAAATATTTTGTTTCTTAGGAAGCTGATGCTGCTATGAACATATTGAATAATACTGAATTTGCAATATTCTGCTTTCCAGATATAAATGTTTATATTTAAAATTGCTAAGACTGCAATGCAATAAATATATCCATGTAACAACTTGCTTCAAAGCATGGGTTTTTTTGTGCTCTGTCAATATGCTTGCGTCAGTGATGAAGCTGCTACTGCAGCGGTTAGGACAGATGCCTGGATGTGGAGACCACCAGGTTTGAATGCTAGCACTGCTATCTAGTCACGTTATCTGGGGGCAAACCAGTCACCTGTGTGTTCAAAAGTGTATTAATGTACAAAATGAGAACATCATTATACCTGTCTTTTAGAGGTGCAGAAGGGAAGCGAACTTCATGTTGAAGAGCATAAGAACTGTTGGCCTGATCACTCAATGTGATCACAGATCACCGTTACCTTAGTGTGTGGTCTTCCACCATGCCATCAGGAGATGGTTTTCCAGGAATTGGGGAGGTCCAGAGCCAGCATCCAAGCATCTGGTCCAGCGTGTGCATAGCCAGTGGGGAACCTGACTTCCAGGAACCTTTTTATTCCCATGGTAAATTATGCTGATGTATTTGGATCGGAGATGCTAACTATATGGATGCAGCTTCGTAGAGATGGTAACATACCTGTGCTCTGGAATTCAGATGTTTGCTAAAAAGAGTAATTCCCATTGCAACCTGGGAACTGTTTAAAGAGAACAAAATCTGCAGTTTAAAGCCACTACTGGCAATATGAGGATGCATGTAATGAGAAGGATCAGACAGGGGAATTCACAGAAGAGGTCTGCAACCCATTGACTTTCATTTGCATTTTAAAGTGTTGTTTTACACTGGGAGTCTGCCCAGTCTTCCATGTGTCTGATGTTTCCCTGATGTCTTACAAGATGATTTACAGTCAATGTGGCAGTAGACTCTTGCTCTTTTAGATTGTAGTTCTGTCCATTTAATTTACAAGTCCAAAGCACATGAGTTTTGCTTTGATATTCATGCAGGTGCTTAAGGGTGTGTGCTCAAATACCTTCCTAATTTGGAGTCAAAACTGTCGATTAAACTGCAACAGTTGTACTCCCGAGCTCTTGGGGAAACAAGTTCTGTACTGCCACAAAAAACCTTCCCTGAGCTTTTCTCATTGTGTTTTACAGCTCATAAATATTAAAAAAACAAACTCTGTAACTTTTCTAGTGTGGAAAGGCCAGTTAAAACATGGCGCCACCTGAACTAGAAACTTGATCTCCTGTGTGGATGTAGCAGATTGGAGCATTTCAGCCCTTTCTGTGCTGCCATGAGTGAAGTCAGATGGCCAGGTTAGCTCCTGACGTGGATGTGAAGAGCTCACCCAGCCCTCTCCACCTGCTCCATCGTGAGTGCAATAATGTCTGACCTTGCTCCAGCTGCTCGTAAAGCAAATACTTCTGCTCTTGTCAGTTTGCTTTCTGTGGTTTGTGGTGTGGGTTGGTTTGTTTTGGTTTTTTTTTTTTTTGCATGCAGGGGACATACATCTGAGAGTATTTAAGCAGGCATTCTTCTCATATCCAATGAGAGTATTGCTCAAATTAAGGAAAAATGATAGCTGGAGTGGTAAGGAAGAGTCACAAATTCTAGTGCTGATCTTGACTGCTCTCCTGGAGTTCTATAAAGCTTTCACCTCCTTTCTGATGTTGCTTTGTCCCTGTTTTGAGAAGAGTGTTGAAATTTTTAAAAAGAAAAACTGGGGAGAGGGGACATCCCTCCTAGCTATGAGAAGTTATGCCTTTTTAGCAATACTGAGGGAATTCAGGTAGCATTTGATCAGGAAGAAAAATTCTCTGAACAGTTCTTCTCAACTTCAAGCTGCATCTTCTTGTTGTGAACGATTTATTATCCCAAACAACTAGCTTATTCCCCACAGTTTCTTACAAGCTTTGGAGATCTCTCTCATCTTGGCATTTATGCGTCTGTCCAGTTATCTTTCATAACATGGACAGTTTCTTAGGTTTGATTATTAGTTTTCTGCAACCTTGCAGTCCTCAACTCTTTAAATGATCTGAGTGACGAAGGGTATGTAAAAAATGAAGTTTTAATAATACAGATGAGTACATTGCTGATTCACATGTTTGGTTTATGGGTCAGTCTGGGTGATGCTCATAGCCTGCTTGAAATCTGAGCAAGTATTTGAATATTTAAAATAGGTATCATTAGGTTTCTGAGTTAATGGACAGTGGATATAAATGGAAGAGTATATAATGGCACCAGCTGAGTTGGATATTCTGATAATGCCAGTCTGCCTCAGTTCTGCTGAATGGAGGTGTGGTTTTTGTGAAGCTCTGACAAGATAATTGTATCTCACAAGATTGGTTTCCTTCACAACCTTGGGCTGTGGGTGCAGCTTTCAACAGGGGAAGGTAATTGTTTGGATCCTGATGGCTGCTTTGAGGATCTTGTTCCACCTGCCAGTGTCTTGGCACTCGTCTCCTCTTCCTCACCTCTCCTTTCACATTTTGCAGTATTTGGCAACTTTTAAAACAGTTATTTTTATTATAGCCACCTGTGTCACTCTTAAATCTCTTTTGTGTGCCGGTCATCTACACTGGTCTCTGACCAGCTGAAGTGTTTGAGTTTGGGATTGCATTTAATTTGCTCACCTGGGTTTCACTGTTATCCAGCTTTGCCGTTGCTCCCCCTCCAGCTGCTGGTTGTGTCGTTACTGCTGGGGTGATTTTGCTGGTGAGGTTGCCTGTTCCATGCAGCTCTGCGGCATTGCTGCCTTACGCTTAGGAAATGGTGGATACAGAGGTAAGACCGGGCCTGGGTATGTCTTCTGTAACAGCCCCATCCCGCACCGCACAATGAAGCGCACAGGTCTAGTGTAAAGAAATTGCTCTGGGATGCTACTGTTTATGCAGATCCTTTTTAAAGGGTGGTTTGGGAGAGTGAATAGTTAGATCCTGTATATGTAAACAATGACCTGTGCCAATTGCCCAGAAGCTTTTGCTGCTTGATTTTGATGGTCTGGACTCCTCTGGGACATAGCTCCAAACCCCACAGACCCTGTTCCTGCAACTGCCTGTCTGAATGGGCCAAAACAGAGGGAGGAGCACCCAGCCCTGGTGCTCCCTCTGGGGAAACCCATCCCAGGCAGGAGATGGATGGGCACCGCAGGGGGGTGAGGTGTGCTCCTGGTCTGTACTGGGGCCCTGTTCTCTGGGAAAGGACTGGAGAAGCTTTCAGGGGTCTGGATGTCTCTCTTCCGTGGGCACTAAATGCTCCAAAAAGTTTGTTCAAGGAATCCCCTACGTGTTACAGCCCTTCAGGTTCCTCTTTCTTCACCTGGGAGTCTTGGCCAGATCCTCCCTTCAGGTTCAGGCGGTGCATCGGTGGAAATGCCAGGCAGACTCTGCCAAGCCCCATCACTGCTCTTAACGAGCAGAAAATCTTCTGATGCTCCCTCCAAGAAAAAGGGATGATTCAAAATGAACTGGAGGTGACTTCAGCAGTGCGGTTTGAAGAGACCGGACTCGACTGCAATTCCCAAACACCTGCCTGCTTCTCCCCCGCCCCTTCCCCGTCCCTAACGGGAAAAAAAAAAAAAAAAAAAAAACCAACCTCGAAATGCTGCTGCCGCCCCGGGGCCGGCATCTCCCCTTGCTCGCTGCTCTCGCTCCCCACGAGGTGGCAGTAGGTTGAAGGGAAACCCCGCGGCGGGCAGCGCTCCGGCTCCCGGGGGCAGCGGGGGAGGCAGCGGGGCGGGCAGCGCTCCGGCTCCCGGGGGCAGCGGGTTTCCCCAAAACCGCCGTCCTTGGGCACCTGCTGGGCTGCGGGAGGCCGTGCGGGTGGTGGGGTGGGCTCTCCACCGTCCGCTCCCTGATGGCGAGGTGCGTAAGGGATGGACGCGCTCCTCGCTGCGTCTTCTGCATCCCACCCGTGTCTCTGAGAACGGGTGGAGGTGAGACCGGGGCAGCCAAAAATCCCGAGCGGATCCGTGGGGTGCGTGCGGGCTGTTGCCTAGCTCAAGCCCAGAGTTTGGGTGATCGTCGGACACGGCATCCGCCGCTTCGCGGTGTCTAGGTCAGGCCCCGAATGCCGCAGCCCTCGTGAACGGTTACGCGTTAGATCTCCGCAGAACATCGCTTCCCACCTCGATAGGCCAAATCAAGTTCCCCCATAAATATAGTTGTCCTGGAGCGATCGCATGGCTGAAGCCACTGGGAAAGAACCTTCACCTCCAGGCCAGGGGCTGACAACAGGAGGCAACGGCAGGAACTGGCCAAAAATTTGTTGCCCTGTGTTGGCTTAGGGGTGCTCTCTGCAAACCGATTTCTGGGTCTTGCACCAGAGCCTGCAAAGGGAACACCGGGGCAGGCAAAACATCACTGGATTTGTCCCAGGGAATACGCAGACACAAATCTGAAGACCTCGATGGCAGGCAGCTCTTAGCAGAGGGGAGCATCGCCAGGCCAAGCTGCAGGAGCGGCAGCGTGGCTCTCGCAGGTAACTGTTGTGTGTGGGTTTGGGTATAAGAGTAGCAGGAGTCTTATAGCCATCCGACGTGGATGATGGGCATGGCTGGAGGAAATGTTGGCTGTGGGAGGAGAGCAGGAGTCAGTCTGCTTGGTGGTGGGCTTACTAGAACACAGCTGCAAACAGCGACCGCTAGCAGATGCTGCCCAGGCTGTAAAACAGCGCCGCAGGGGTATCCGTATCTTGTCGTATATGTACAGGCAGAAATCGTGTATCGTTTATGCACAATGATGCAGTGGAGTAAATCCTATAGAGTAATATGCTTTGAGAGTATGGATGCTGTGATAGAGCAATCTGTAAATGCACCAGCACAGGCTTGAAGGAGGAAACCATCCCCTTTCTGTCCTGCCCTTCTGGAGCATGAGGCTCAAGCGCAATAAGTTTTTCCCATCAGAGCGTAGTCAATGGAACAACCATACGACGTGTTGATCAGGAAAAGGATGTGGGAGCTTGAGTGGAAAAACTGATACTATCGTGCTAATGGCATAGAGCAGCAGGAAGGATGGCAAACAGGATACTGCGCTGCGCTCGGCGGAAAGAGCACAAAACGATGCCGTGGCTGCAGAGGCTGGAGTCAGCGGTGGTCTGTATTACGAGCATGGGAAAAGCTGGACCAGAAAGCAGAAAGTTACTGATCTTACCCTTCTCTACTGGGAAGAAGGGGGTTTTGCTGATTCTTTTAGGGAAAAGCAAGCAAATGTTAGGCAACATCCCAAAGTTGTCAAAACGGTGGAAGAAACAACTGGAGAAAAACTTACTTTTAGTTGTTTGGAGGCTCCAAAATGAAAGCAGTGGGAAGCTGAAAAAAGGGGGGGACTCTCTGCAGGACCTCCTTGCATCCAGGGCATTGCTGGGAGGCAGTTCCAAACCCAGGGATAAACAGGTTCAAAGCAATGCTCAAGGGAATATGTTTATGCCTCTCCTGCGAGCTGCTCTAACACCTTGTGAATGTGGCTAGGAGTGGGAATGTGCCTGTCCTGTTGTTTTTTGGTAGTTAAGGTTTGGTGCAGATGCTCTAGCAGGTCATGTGGTGGGAAGATACTCTGATGGTAACTCTTCCAGTGTCACTTAGAGTTCTCTTTGGGGTGTCATCAATATTTTGGCAGGCTTGAAAAACTGTGTGTATGTGAGATGACGGCGCTTCCTGGCCTACAGTTAGATCTTAGTCAGGGGTTTGAGCTTCATGGCTAAAAAACCACCTACCAAATTTGCACAGGCGCATCTGAAAGCCAGACGGGCAGCATGCGGTGTATGAGACCATTACCGACCGGGGGTTGGGAAAGGGTTCCCTGGTGGGAAGCACTGGCTCTGCTCGTCCAAACATGCACCCGCAGGCACCCCTGAGCAGATGTGTCACCCCAGTGTGGGCTCCTGGCCCCTTCTCACCTTGATGTTGGGAGCGCCGGCAGGTGACGTTGCAATGTTGAAGTGAAACTGGGTGGTGGAGTCAAGATGCACCGAAACAGGTCGTTGTTGTAACTTGCCCTAAAATCAGCCCAGTGGTGCGAATTGGTACCAACTCCAGTCTCTTCTAGCTCGCCTTTGGCACTCGCTGTGTTCCTTGTATTGCAGTAATGTTTGCATGTACGTAGCCTAATTTACAAAACTGCTTTGTATCTGGGTTTGCCCACCCTCCTCATGTGCTGACAGTTTTATATTGGTAAGATAGTAGGTATTAATTAATTTATTTTAAAAGTAGCCACGTGCTTGTCATTCCTTGTTGGGTCAAAATGCTCCAAAGTCACCCATTCCTCAGCTTGCTGTTTTAATTAAAAACACAGGCCCTTAAAAGAGGATTGTACTGTCTCCAACTATTCAAGACATGGCAAATGTTAGTGCAGCAGAGTGTGAATTGCTTGCTGAGAGCCATCCTCTACCCTGGCCTCACATCTATTACCAAGTGTAAACTAATGAACAAAGAGCTGGCGTTTGTCACAATATCCAGTGTAAGGGCTTTCAAAAAGTGCTGCAGGCTGACATGGAAAGACTGCAAGAGGCTGCAGTCCCTGACCTCAAGAAAGGCTTCAAAGGAAGCTCCTGAAAAGTTTTTTGCAGCACAAAAAAGAAGTTCTCCTGGTAATGTAGCAGCCAGCACACTTTAATAGCTAAAACTGCATCAAGGCTTCTGCTGACCGGGTGGAAACAGCATCTTTGTTTTGCATGTAAATGCTGTTCTGTAATGTCTTCTTTTGCTCCATTAAAAAAAAAAAGGACTTGAGACTTAGAAGATGAAGGTACCAGCTTACACAAGCAGCCCACCTGCAGCAACTGAGCTGGGCAGCGTGCGAGGGATGACGGAGCTGGGGAGCAAGAGCCATACAGGTGCCAGTTCCTGCGATGGGCTGGGATGCTGCAGTCCCAGCTCGCAAGGAGAGAGAAGACCCTGCCTCTCTCAGAGAACAACGTAGGGAAATCAGCAACGGCTCGGGCACCCTCCTTTGCTGTGAGTCTGTCTGGAGTGGGAGCAAACAAACGAGTCGGGGGGAGCTGCGCGGTGCAGGGAGGAGGCAGCAATGCATCGTGCAGTGCCGCCTGCGCGGTGCAGGGAGGAGGCAGCAATGCATCGTGCAGTGCCGCTTTGGGGGGAAGAGGCTGCTGAGCTCACACTGCGGTTGTGCTGGTCGCTCGGCTGTGGCCACAGCCTTGGCTGTTTGCCTCCTCACCAGCTTTTGGCCGCTCCAGCTGTTTAGCTGCCCAGTGTCGGGGTTGCTTTGCCCGCAGCACCGTTGTTTCTCTCGTCGGGCTGCAAGTCCTAAAGCCAGAGACAGACCTGGTCTCTGCCTGTGCGCTGGACCGTACCCCGCTGGAGGGCATTCCTGAGGCTGGGAACCATCACTGCAGAGATGTTGGCAAGAGGGGAGACCGGGGCAGCTCATCTGGCCAAAATGGTTTGTCTCTATGTTGAAAACTGTCATCCTGTCTCACCCCCACTGCCACAGCTGTGCCGGCGAACGGGCTGTACCCTGTGGTACAGGCAGAGCACGTAGCTCCCGTCAGTGACGTTTTTCCAGCCCTTTTTTGTTTGCAGATCCTTAAGGTTTCCCATGAGCTGCAAGCCCCAGTGTAGGGAGTGGAAGGTGACGAGCCCCTGGTTTGGCTCTTACCCACAGCCCAAAGACAACGTCCGTGGGACAAAGACCAAGTACGACTGCCTGCTGTCAGCAGCGCTCTGCTCAGTCCCACCAGCGCCGTTATGGACCTGGAGTCCAGGTGAAGGGGAAGGAAAGCGATGCTGTGACAGTCGTACGTATGAGACAAAAATGGAGAATGTCCCAGCACCGGGTAGGGAGATTCATGGGCATCAAAATGGGCTGGAAAACCACTTGGAGCCCAGTTTAGGAAGCTCAAGGTGGAGGCAGATACTTCCTCCTCTCCTTTTTAGACCTCGGTGGAACTTGGGAGGTTGTGGTCCCCTCGCTGGAAGGGCAAGGGACAAGGGGCCAAGAGAGGCTGGGGTAGAGACACACATGAAAGAATGGAATTTCCTGGCTTTTAGGAATTTAACCCTTGGTGTTCTCTGATCCTGGATTTTGTTTGCAAGTCAAAAATGGGGAAAGATTTTGGTAACCTCATAGTATCACCAACAGTTTGTTAAAAGACTAATTGCCAAGTAGCTTATGCATGTGGGACCATTAGTAATTCTGTAGCTATGCAAATTAAAACAGTGATGTATGATTTATAGCTTTAATAATGTTCTGAAGGCTCTTAAATTTTAATCACTTGCAACATCCTTTTTAATATTCAATTACTTTATTAACTAATTAGGTCACTTGCTGAAAAAGCACATAAGGCTGGTGCTATTTTAATATCAGCTGAACATCACAAAATACCTTTGAAATGGTGTAAATGGTTTATTTATTTTAAATAGATCATTAAGATGCTATAATTAATAAATCAATTACAGAAAAAAGACAAGAAATTGATAGATGCCAAACTACAATAGTAGTGGCTTCTCTGCTTACTTTATATGATGTTCACAGGGATGCTGAACTCAGTGAACGTGGCTGCTGAAGCACCTTCCTAGATAATTCGTATTCAGCTGAAGGGATAAGGTTGAAGATACGCTTGGTTCATTATAGATGCTTTTTGTATGAATTTAGCTTTCTGATTGATAAAAGCTCCACAAATGACCTTGAAAAGTTGAAGTATTTAAAAGGACAGCCCTCCTATACAGCTTGCTCTTTTGTCTGTCTCAAAAAAGATAAACCCGTAACATCTTAGTCCTGCTAATGCTGGGATGAAAGGCAGAGCTCTTGAGGGAGGGAAGGTGGGTTGCTAATCAGTGACCTACCTGCTCTACTCAAAATGGACTAGCACTTGCTCCTACTCAGAGACGTGGGCTGAGGCAGCGCAGCGGCACTCGCATCCGAAGCAAGAATAGAAAATTGTACACCTGCAAAAGCCACAAAGATGCTCGTCTGTAGTGCAGAGGTTTACACCTCCAGTTTACACCAACCCTTGATGTAAAACCAGAAGTTTGAGAAGTTAAATTTGTCACCAGTGTGGCTGCAACTCTGAAACAGACTTCAAATAATCTTCCAGTTTAAAACTTAGTAATTAAGGGTAAGACAAATACTATTCTAGGAATTAAGTCAATCTTTTTAACAGATTTTGGCTTAAATTATATCAGTGTGATGATACAATGTGCAATAGTTTTCTCTCTTGAGAAGTTGCTCAAAAAGATCTGCAGTAATTACAGAGCACTTATGTTCCCATTTTAACTTTTCATGCTTCCATTTTCTCATAACTAAAACCTGTAAACTGGGGGCAAAAAGCTTAATGCTACAGTGATCTTTCTGCTGAACGTAAGACTGCCCTTTACAACTGAGTTGCAAAGAAAACAATTCCAAATCTCAATTTACAGAGAGTTTCCAGGGAACTAAAACATAGATGGTTAAGTCTGGCTCTAAAGCAGAGTTGAGGCGAGGTACAAGACTGCTACTCCAGTTCCCCAGAACCAAAAATAAATCTACCCCTACCTCTGTCCCAGGGGAGCCTGCAGGCCTGTTACTCAACCGGTGACAGTACCCTGTACCATTACTGTGGCTGAAGATGAAATCATAGTTTTTCTCTTAGGAAAATTCTACTTAGTTAACATTTCTAATCAAAATGACTATCACTGCCTCAAGAGGCTGCTGTTCAGCCTGACTATCCATTGAAAGGAAGAACATACTAGACTAATCCAGCCCAGGTTAGACAGCTGTGCAGAAGGGATAAGGATACTTAAAATAATGCTAAATCCTCTTCACGTTTTATGGGAGGTGCCACAGGAAATGAAGGTGCAGAACAATACAAATATAAGATACCAGACGTTGCTAGAGTTTGGGACAACATACGATGCTGTGCACCTTGGAACGAGTGCAGATAAAACTCTTAGGGGGGCAGAGATATTTATACAGTCAAATGAGGTCATCATCGCTGTTTTTAAGGGTGTTTATTTCACCCTACAACAGTCCTGTTGTACAACATGGCTCAAGGGCTGTTCTTTAGGCTCCTTACAAAGCCCCAGGTCTCAGTCAAATAGGTGCATTTTTCATCACATTCCTGTAACTTCTCCCCAGCCATTTATTCACGTGATCGATTCCAGTGTCGCTCAAATCATTTGTGTAGGACAAACCACATCCTCCTCCGTCAAACCGAAAAAGACAGACTAGCTGGAATTGCGAATAAGAGGTCACCAGTGCCTCGAACACAACCGGCATCGGGAGAAATAAAGAGGCAAAATGCAGCAGAAACCACCCGCAAAGCTTTGCGAGGCCAGCCCTCTCCCTCCTCCCTTTGCCGTGAGGCTGCAGCCGCCTTCTCCGCCACGGAGCCGCTGGTAGCGAGGAGCGAGCGTTAACCTCCCCAGCTCGATTCAATGTGACAGTGACACTTCACAGCACATTGCATCCAATCTCATTTGAAGCTGACAAAGATTGTTTCTGTTTTATATCTATTGGTTTATTAATGGCCTACAGCCTCTTAAGCAGATGCATATTCATTAGATAGCCAGCTGTTAGGAGGTTCCCAGATGTCGAAAGTAGCTCTGTCTTGCAATGCATTCTTTTTTTCCCTTATCATGAAACAAAGTAATTGTAGCTCTATTAAAGAACCAGTTAATTACTGAACCAGTACCTTATGGCATGATTAAAAAAAAAAAAAGCTGCAAATTTGTGAGGAGTAAAGACATTTCTGAAAACAGAGACTAGCTGAGCCTTTGCTGTCCTTTACACATGCAGAACTTAGATGTAGAGACCTGCATTACTGAGTGTAAAGAACCTCCAGCTGCAGACATCCAGGGATACCCTAAGTTCTGCAAAGGCACCTTTCTTAATTTTCCACATTCTGCAGAATTTCTCTCTTACTTCTTATCCTGCCTTAGCTGAACAGTGATCACAGAAGCACATAAAAAATGAAAATAAGACACATCTCAATTTTTAAAGGTCATGTTACACGGAGAAGCAAACTTCCACAGCATCCCAGCTAGATAAAACTGTAACCAGATCACTGAACAAGCTGTTCAGATTGACTTACAAATTCCACAGACCATCCTTTCAGTCTCACAACATTAACCAGGCTCACCTAGTTGTCTTTGCAACTTACTATTCCTTTTTTTTTTTAACTCAAAGCACTGAAAGCAGTCCCCAAAAGGCAGGTCTTAGCAGCATGGCTAGAACAATAACCATCCTCGCACCACCCCCCCCAGGAAGCCCTCCTCCCACTGAAACGTTTAAAACATTACAAGTCAGCTCCAAATCCAAGCGGTTTGGGTAAAAAGGTTCATGCTGATTCTGTGTTTCTGGCTGATGGGAACGAACTGCACAGCCATTCGGTCCATCTCATCCCACAGCAAGAGCCTCCGAGGAGCAGGCAGCGCAGTGCTGCTTTGTCCCCAAGAAGGAGCTGTGCTTCAATTACCAATATAGGAAGAAGAGGGCAACCACTGTTCCCGAGCTGCGGGAAGAGCTCCTGGGCAGAATAATTGAAAGCACACAGGTATTCAGTATTTAGTTTCCAATTCTCTCATTCATACTTTCAATGTTTGACAGTCAAATCTGTCAGCAAGTACCTGGAGCTGTACAATAAACGATTTTTCACTGTGCTGACAGTTCAGAGTACTAACAAAAAAAAAGTTTCCTCTGCAGTCAAATTAAATATTTCACTTAAAACAAAGAGTTTCAATGTGTGTGCAAACCCAATGGGTTTGCCTGAAACAATTCTGAATTTTAGTCAGTGACAGCTTGGAATAAAACTCGGAAGGGGGAAAGAAAAAAAAATTAAAAAAAAAAAAAATCACATCTCCATTAAAAACTTTAATCAGAACCAAGTGATGGTACTATAAAATGTCATATGCTATAAAAGTGTTTACAGTCATGCACAGAGGAACATGGAGGCAATTTTGTAGAGTGACTCCTGGAGCAAAGGCCTCTGAGAATAAAAGTGTCTTTAGATATTTGTTATCCTGTTATAGTTGATATCACCTTGAGTATACAATGCCTGCCTGCATTATGTAAACACTTCATTGATAAATCCCTCCCCCACCTCCCTTAAGCTGTGTCAGACTGTTCTTAGCTGACAGATATAGCTGAAACAGATGCTGCTATAAATACCCTTGTTTAGCTGTTTTGAATATAATTTCTTTTGTAGAACATGGTGGATGCTCTAGTTATCACTGAACTTGCACCTGTGCTGGAATTTATTACTCTTTTATACACATCAAGATGCATTTTTTGAATGATTCTATAAAACACACACACAGGGTTGAATTCTGATGCCCCTTTCTCCTCTTCTTAAGTAAAGACATCCTTTACAAAGGATTTCACTAATTTTAACTGAACTCTTAAGTTTAGAAGCTACAGAATCCAGAGATGGTAAAAGCTTACCTTTTACAACCAGACAAACAGTTACTTCTCTCTATTTACTCCCTGTAGGCTCCAAACTCCCATGACAGTTGCTGCTTTTCAGCTTGGTGTGAAAAAATGATGCAGCTATGTTGGCAATGGTCACAAAGCTTACTGTCTGGGTTTTTGAACCTCATGCACTTTGGACAACAGCATGATAATATAAGCACACTTTTTTTAAAAAAAAAAAATATGTAGAGTATAACTTGTGAATAGTCAGAGGGAAGAGCAAGGAAGTCAGATTTTTGCCACAGAGCAGTGGGGAAAAGCCAAATACATGCCAGTATGATAGCACACCATGCAGTCAAGTGCTACATAGCACACAGCCAGCTAAACGTAGGCTTCTAGACAGTTGGCAGTTGCAGCTGGACCTGGCTTTAAAAATGAAGAAAGGAGTTGTACTAACTAACATAATAGCATGATTTAGGTTATATCCAAGTTATATTAGGCAGCAGCCAATAAATGGGAGATCATCTATCAGCATTCACACAGTAGCTCATTTGTATTTTCACCTGGAAAGATAATTTCTATTTTTAATATATTATTTTGCTCATACCCAAAATACAGAGATGGAAACACATTTTATGATATCCACCTTAAACAAGTTCAATATTGTTTTAAGCAAACACAACCCATTTTGTATTCAGTCTTTTTATCTAAAGATCTAAACCATATTCTGCTAAGCACTGCTACCTACGATCCATATCCTTTAACTCAGGGAGAGAATGGGATAAAACTTCTATGCAACAGGCTGTCATCACTGCAGGTTGAAGATGCATGGGGAGGCACCTGGCCCATCATCTGAAGGAATCTGTCTGGGTTTTCTTTTCTGATGTTTATTTTGGTTCAAAGGACTTCGTGCTCATTCACCTGCAGACAACCTGGCTGGCTCAAAAAACTTCTTTTCACACTCCATACAACCTTCTTCATAATTAGGATACTGGTCCATAAGATGAACGATATACGGTAGGCGCAGTGAAATCAGTTCAGTGCTACAACTGCTCCATAAGACTATGTACCCTTGACTAAGATGTAATGGACACAACCACAAAGGAACCACTCTAAACTGACCAAACGTTTTCCACTGGAGTTATTCTAACCCCTGATAAATATACTTCATTATAATTAATCTCTTGATTAAAAGCTGAATCACTGGTTCTTCTGAAAAGATGTGAGCAACCCAAACAAGGACATGATCTTTCAAATCAAAGCCAACTATTTAACCAGCTGAATTTACCTTAAAAGGACAGCATTATGAATAGACTCTCCCTACTCCTCAGAAAACCTCCTGAAGACTATTGAGAAGCACTGCACTCCTTCAGCACAACTAAGATAGCAACACTGACTATAGATTTAGTTTTCCTTACCACCCATCTAACGCCCCAGGAACTAACTAGCTTTCTTCCCACCACAATTTTGTACATACTGAGCCAGTTTGAGTCTTCCCATCTGTTAGAACTAGAGGTTTTGAAGATGATTATTCCAAATAAGTTTAAAGGTTTCAGAACAGGAACCAGAGCGATCTCTCCTACTCAGCCGTTAAAGCTTGCCTTGATTACTTTGATGTAACAACACTTGAAAGCTCCTATTCTTTGAAACTAATTTAAACACATTGAATTGTTGA
>JANHGO010004227.1:0-25412 GCA_024606505.1 Aquila spilogaster | reverse complement strand
GCTTTAACTGAAGAGCAAAGGTTAACTGTAATAGAATATGTTGGCATTACTATAGCTTAAAAGCAACATTCTGATTTGGTTTTTTTTTTTTTTGTCAACATGAAGACAACTTCTTTAATGGTGGCAACAGCCATAAAATTCAATTGCAGAGAACTATTTGTGGAGTTTCTTCAGAGTGCCATTGAAGAAGACAACAGAAGGCAGAAAAAGAAGACTTGGGGCAGAGAGGAGACTTCGTATTAACTTAAACACTATAAGAGAAGCAATACAGCCAGGAGAGCTCTCTGATGGTGGAAACATCTTTATAGACAGAGTGAAACATGGTAAAATTCATATCTTAAAAGTTGTGCCCAGGCAGAGCTTTTCCTATGTACTCAGTATTATGCTACCAGACAGCAAAGACGCAAGAAGAAAAAATAATTAGGCAAATAGTAGGAACTGTTTGAACAAATGCTGCCTTTAGCTACCACATACACACAAAGGAGAGCAGAACACAGCTCCTCAGCCAGGGGCCAGCCTTCCAAAATGCAGCTGGGGGGGAAATACATACATTTTCCCATCTGAAAATGTAACAAACGGCATAAGACTGGAGGGTACTGCCATTGCTTTGTTTGGCTGACAACTGGTAATACCCCAGGGGACAACGAGGGGAGGGAAACTGCAGCTACGAACAGTGAGTCCCTGCTCTTGGCTGGTACTACAATGCACCAAAACTGAACTGGTCAGCTTGCACAGAAATAGGGCGAAATAAAATGGCAGTGAGGGCAGCAAGAGACACTGACGAGCACCAAAAAGATTAATTGAAAACAGTCAGTCTCCACTGAGGGGAACTTTCATGTGGCTTTTCTGGCATTATCTTTTTGAAAACACTGGCGCTTTGCTACCCTTTTAACTTCTGGATTTCTCACAAGACCTCTAAACCAGGTCTTTATTTGTAATAGGAATTTTGAAACTATTTTTTGCATTCTTTTAGACTCATTCAATTCTTGACCCCAATTACACTGAATAATGTGGTTACGACTAACATAAATATAGTTCTGTTATAAATCAGGACATGTTTGCCTGGAGACAGCCCTTTTTCTTCCCCTTGCTCATGTTCTGCAGCTGTCCAAATACATCCTCACACTCCCTGGAACCTGCAGCACAGTCCCACTGCCACAGCTGGTGGGAGCAGAGGTAATGGGCTGTAGGCCTCCCCCCATTTGTGCCCAGCCAGCAAGACAACGCCTGTTCCAGTTTGCGCTGTGATGCTGAAAAGCTGAAAGAAGATCCTGCTCCTGTGAGGGGCATTCAGTCTCCCTCCCAGGGATGAGTGCTGTCCGTGTCAGTTTGATAAAGATTCCATAGCTGGCTGGTTGGCTCCCTAGGGCACAGTTCAGTCTTGGCTTATCTGGAGCAAACTTTCTATTGCATCTCTATGCAAAGAATAAGTGATTCCAGGAATTCAACTAAAACTGAGTATTCAAGGCTTTCCATGGTGAGGATTATTAAAAAGACAGCAATTGTCATCAGATATTAGTGATACCACAACTGATTAGAATACGAAATAAAATCGTTACTAGTATTATCTGCTGGTGGATGCTGATCTTAACTGTCATGCTGCTCTGGTACGTCAGCTGCTTTATTGACACCAGGACAACCAGGGGAAACCAGAACAGCACTTCCATCATCCTGTCTTCCCCACCAAACAGAAGACTTGTCAGGAATGTTTTGTATTAAATGATACAAATAGCAGGGGCTAAACAGTAACTGAGCCAGAAAGAGGCAAAGAGACAGTGGAAGAGAACATTTATCAGCCCAAAGCTAAAAATACTGAGGTGGCCGGCAGAATATGGGAACTCTGCCCCTGCTGCATCCACCAGCTCAGGTCTTTAGGTACAGTTCAATAATTATGAAGTGCAGCACAACAAAGTGCCCACTCGCCTTGACCTATGACTGTGTAGTATTTATGGCTCTTTTCTATATATTCCCTGTTCACAGATGTTGAACTTGGAAAATATTTACTCAGGGGCACATTCTGATTCATTAACACAAAGGAGGAGCTATTCCATGAATAATCCCACTGAGACTAACTGGACTTTCAGCCTTACTGTCCAGCTCCATGCCCTCTTTCGCAAAAGGTTAATTGGGAGTAAAACACTAGAAGATTATTTTTATCCGCGGAGGTTTTATTTCAAAATACTTCCATGCTTTCAGAACACTGAGTTTAGAAAGTTCACCCATTAGAGTGCAGTACGTTGGCATGAAGCGAAAGTTTGCAGCTACACACAGTCCCGGAAACTCTGCAATACATGCTGAAGTGCAGTATCATAGTTTTGCAATTAGATTCACATTCTAAAAAAGAACTGAGATAAACTAAGAAATAGTTCTCCTACAGTATGGCAAAGAGCTACCAGAATTTAGATGAAATTTGCAGACAGCTGCTCCCCAGCCTCTTTGCATCACCCTGGGCTTAGCAATGGGGAAAAGTTAGGCTGAAGTGAAAAAGTCATCACGTTTTCTTTGGAATACATTGTAGTAAGCTACACTGCTGAGTTCCTGCCCTTAGAGGAGAGGCCACCTCTTAGTCCCGCGGGAAGCCTCCATGTCTCGTGGTGTTAAAGCCTAATTCTGTGCTTTGTACTGAAGTGTTACCTGCATTGACACTGAGTCAGCATCATTGTAGCTTCAAGCTGCACTAAGCGAGGGCTGCTGCAACAAGGGTTAGGTCTGGCCATATCATCTCTGTCCCTGTATGAGCACTAATCCTTGTGTGACTGCACAGAGCCAGATTTTGGCGTTGATCCACCTGAAAACCAACCCAACAAACACCTGGTTCTTGGACCAGCCAGCCTGTGTGCTCCATCAGCAGCGGTGCTGAACACAGCTGGGCAGCACAGGCAGTGTCGCTCTCTCAGCACGAACCCACACCTGGGTTATCCCAGGGCAGTCACAGTGCTGCAGGTTGAGGCCCTGCTGTCACGCTAACCTCGTGCAGCAGCACTCAGCGGGAACAGACAGCAGGACAGGTGCTGAGTGGATATCCACGCTGAATATATCTGATGTACATAGGTTCAAATGGAAAATTAGGTTGCTTTTATATGCCGTTGTGAAACTCTCCAGAGTGTTTCATAAACAAACATTTGCATCTTGGACACCTTTTAACATTTCTTCAGACACTGATGTTGAGCAAACTGGATACATATGTTTTCTTTGTAAAGTTTCCAAATACAGTTGCCTCAACACTTATCTAAATGTCAGTGGGAATCCAGGCTAGGTAAAAGAGCTCAAGGCAGGGCCCTTCGGGTAAAAGAATATTGCAAATTATTTATCCGAAAGATTAGAGAAAATCTAGTATAATGCAGCTTAAAATTTTGCAATGGCAGGCATTTCACATGTATCAGTGCTTCCATATCAGTCACTCACGCCCACCACAGCATACACAAGGGAAAAGCACAGGAGCTCCAAACAGGAGCTGCCAGCACTGCCATGCACAGCACGTGTGGGGGCTGCAATGGAGCAGCACCTGCTAGCTGCCCCCTCAGCACCTGGGGCTTCACCTGTGCACAACTGCAGCCCATTTGCCAAAGACCTCACTTCTCACTGATAACTGCCATGCAAGCACTGCAGGAACCAGCAGGCTTTCTGGTTAGCAGGGGTAACTTCAGCTCAGTGCAGGACTGTTCAAAACAGAGGGTTTATGGGGGGTCCTTTACTGGAATGGGTGGAACCCCACAGTTCTAACTGAATGAGCCACAAAATTGTCTGCTTCCTTACTCTTGCACTTAGTTCTTCACTTTTTCACCCAAGGAGCCTTTGAGGAGAGGTCAGAGCTGCAGTTGCATGATCCTAGGTCATTGCTATTCACATGTGTGGTGACTCAGGCTGTCCAGAACAACGCATCTGAAAACCTCAGTTCAAGTTACAGCAAACTTGTGCACAAACTCACACTGCAAAATAATGAGGTGATTGCTCAGGGATTTGTGCTTGAAACACAAGCCCTGGATTAGCTACAGAAGTGTAGATCTTGCTTCAGTGGGCTGTAAGAGAATCATATAGGAAGATTTATCCCCAGCATTGCCTCTTGGCAAGGATATACCTTGCACAAGCAGATTCAACCTGCAAGCACAAACAGTACCTTGCTTCTTTTCCCACCTCCCTGGAATAACACAGCCCTCAAACCTCCCTTCTGTACACCACAGAATGGTTCTGCGAGCACCCACCTGAAATGGGCAGTTAGCTATGGCCTTACACCCACCCAGCAGAGCAGGGTTTGCTCTGTTGTCTTTTTTGTTGAAATGTGACTCGTCATAGCCCTTCCTTCTCTCGTGCAGATGCTGACCACAAGGAAAACCACAATGATAAAGCTGTTTTCTCTTATTAGTCCTTTTTTGTAAACAGTTTTGAATGCATGAGCATAGCTCCTTGATGAGAGCTAAGGAATGGAAATCTCCACTTTGGGTTGAAATGTTAACAAATAAACCACGCTTCTTTAGCCTGAAAGAAGATTGGTACCCAGGTAAAAGCTGTATCCAGAGAAATCTTTGCAAAATAAAGGTGAATTTGGGTGTAAAAGTAACATAGAATCAGCTCCTAATTGTTCCCATATTTACACTGTCCTGTTGTTCAGTTGTTTTTTCTTTTCCGCTCTGCTGGAGCATTTTTTTTGTTGTTTTCATCCCCATTTTCTTTACTTTTTGAGTTATTGACAGTCAGATAAAATATTACAACATAACCGATGTATCTAAAAAATAGGCCTGGCTCATTAGGCTGATTCAATCTAACATATCTTTCAAATCACAACATAGTCCAATTTTAAACCATTTTAATGTAATTTAAAAACATTTCAGATTTTGGCAGGGAAAAAAAAGGGGGGCAGCTAGCAGTGGTAGAATAAAGATCCCACTGGCAGGGAGACAGAAAGGAGGAAGCAGTTTTGAGAAATACATTGTAAATGGTAGGGAACTGACTATCTACTATAATGAAAGCAAATGGATTTTAAATAACTCAGCTGAGTTGTTTATGTATTTTTAAAATAAAAATAATTAACCATCTTCCAAAAACAAAACCTTCTTAAATACAACATACTTACAGAGGCTCTTGAGTGGAAAAGCTTTCTGCTGCTCTGGCTTAATAGAAAATACACCAAAAAATTCTTGCCTCTAAAACCACATACTAACAAATCTGGTGTATTGTTCTCACACTGCTCTACAGATATTAGCTAGTAGCTCTCTGAAATATGGGTAATTAAGTAATAGCTGTCTTAAATACAAAAAAAAAAATTGCAAAAAGTAAACCAAGAACACAGCTTTTTCACCTGCCATTGCCACAGGCAATAGTTTGCACTGATTATCAGATGTGCTGTCTTTACTGAAAGGAAACATATGGATGCTTTCAGAGATACTTCTAACAGAATAAATCCTCAGAATAGAAACAGTCCACAACAAAACTGAGAGTAATTTCAAAGAGTGCAATCCCCAGTGATGCTGAGCATGAGCATCATCCTGCTAAACCCACAAAGTGGTAACAATGGTTATATTGGGTAGCTGAACTCACCAGCATCAACTAGGACACCGGTCCCACAGAGACCTGCAATCACTCTATTGCCACTGAAATCACTCAAAGCAGCAGCCTTTCTGCAGGATCATGGCTGGAGAGACCCAGCTCATCTCTTTTCAACTGGGCAAATAGTTGTGATGAAGAAAACCACTTGGGCACACTGCCTTGTAAAACCTCGCTGCTGGAGGTTTCAGGCTGGCTGTTGGCCATTCTCACCATCAGAGCCTTCCCCCCAGGTTTGTGTCTCCGCATCTCATCAGAGAGGTGTTCTCACAGCCACTCTGCTCCCAGCTGAGGGGCTGAATGGCCAGAGATGCACTCAGAGGCCTCACAAACATAGGATGGAAGTTAGGTGGTGTGGAACCAGTCTAGGAGGTGTCTCTCATTAGATACTCCTTAGATTAGTTGTTAATGACAAGCGTCTCTCCCTCCTCTTTCCTCACAGCAGTTTGCTCCAGCCAGCAGCACGCTCCGTGTCAGCACACCCGGCCGGGGAGCACAGCATGGCCATGCAGCCAGGCTCGTGGCACACCAAAGCTTCGCACACAGCCTCTGCTCAGCATGCGGTGAGGCCTCAGCTCTTCCAACAGTGCGTCTGGTGAAGGGCTTCTGGCGCGAGCACAGGCTCAGCTTCAGCAGCACAAAGATTAAGTAGTATCAGGAGATGGTTTTAGCTACTCAACTCTGCTCTAACTTCAATGTACCACTCAGAAAATGGCCGTGATAAGCACAAATAAGAAATTAGGAAAAAAAGTGTACCACAAAGTTAGAGATCCAGCATTATAATTAACAAGATATTCATATTGTTTGATTTTTTTTTTCTTCATGATTCTGCCAAAACCAACCTATAACCACAGCATTCAATTTTTCAAGTATATTTGCCTGAGGCAAGGCAAATTTTTTCACCTACACACGTGGGCTTTTTCCAGGCATGTATGTGGCTGTTGTGAGCGCTATTATCCTTCATTAAAAGTGATAGATCTCCAAGATAAACAGGCACGGATTACCATTCCCCAGCTGAGTCTAGATCTATTACATAAGTAATCACTCAGTTTCTATAGTTCAGCTTTATAAACATCAAGTTATATATGCTTTCTCAATGTCTCTCATCACATTATAATATCTTTTCTCTTTACCTGGAGTCTCTAATTTAAAAAAAAAGTTTGTCTTACTAAATACTAACCAAGTACTGCAAATACATACAGTAATGTGTGGAGCGTTAGTTCAGCAGAAAGTAACTTAGTTCCAAAACAGAAAGCTTCTTAGAAAATGCTCATTAAAAATCTCCAGGTGGAATTACAGGTTCATGCAAGTTTGTTTTCCAAGTAAAGATAATGTAGGGTTTTTTTCATTCACTGTGAAAAAAAATCAGCAGTCGAATGTTGTGGGAAAGCTTGTCTGAGGTGATGATAGGTTGCCTAGATATACCGGGATGCCTGTATAGATCAGGATGAAAGGAGATTTGAAAAAAGAAAAGAACCATGTTGTCCAACATTAAACTGACTTAATCAAAGATCCAATTTCCACAGTAGTGGTAATAATCACATTTGTTCAAGGAGCTTGATTTTAGCTCCAATACTCAGCTAACCTCTCAGCCAGCTCCTTACATTATTGGTTGGCTAGCCTGAAAACTTCAAGCAAAGCTACTGGAATGGCCAGTAAGTACACTCATGCCTCAGAGCACTGCAAATAATTTCCATTTCCATGAATGAAATCGAGACACAGAGAGAAGACAGAGGGAGCCCGCAAGAAATAGTATCTTCATTTTATCTACAGTGTAGAAACACTGCTCTACTACTTCTGTATGTCCACACAGTAAGTGCTCTGGGGGCAACCTCTGGTCCATAAATGCAAACATTCGGTTTGAGCGGTCCATGTGCAGTTTACAAGCAGCTGACTGTTTTTTGCCTGCACACCCATCCACACATCCAAACTACATTCTTCTAATGTACAATGGCTCAGCTATGGCTCTGCCTCCAGATGTTCCGCTCCAAAGTCACGACAAACGTCTGCTTCTCAGACCCCTGGCCGAGTTCACCACGCAGGCAATTCGGGCTGGCTGGAAAACAGCTATTCCATTTCATACAAAATAATTTCAGTGTTTGAAATTTGCCTTCAACACAATACAAAATAAAAACAAATATCCAGGGAGACCAAGCCGCCTTGTATCCCCCACTCAACTGTCAGCAGTAAGAGCATTCATTGAGCTGTGGAAGACTCAGATTAAAGCCCCCACTCTGAACCAGGAAAACACTGACTTGAATCTGGATCTCCCACATCTCAGATGAGCGTCCTAACCACTAATCTTGGGTGGAGCTCTTCCTCTTACTTTACCCCACCCTGGATTCAATGACATTTTTACTGGAAGATATATATTTGTGGAGGAAAAAAAAGTCAAAAATTCAGGCTACGATATGAAAAAATATCTTCCGGATATTTAGAACCTCTTAGAGCCTGGATGTATTCATCCATTCTGAAAATGAGCAGGAACATGATGTTTACCTCCCTTTGAAGGACCTCACTAGCAAACAGAAGGTAAGCCTGTTCTGCTGTGGGGGAACAGGACTTGTCGAGTGAGACAGAGGGAAATATATCCACTGCATATTTCAGAGTGCTCTGCAGGGCTTACTCAGCAGCAGCCTGTGCATGAGGACAAAGGAAGAGATGGTGCCAAAGGTTTCAACAGAATATACATCGCTCCACCGCTCTCCCAGTCATGGAAAAGATATTGTAGAAGAAAGGAAAATGCCCACGGAGGCTTCCTTGAGCATCCCCTAGGCACAGAGAGCAGTGTGAAAGGTAAATTTAGTCTCTTCTCTCCTGCCAACTCCCTGAAGAACAGTCCAGAGGGGGCACAGTGAGGTAGGTCAGGGGCTTTGCAGATGAGGACGCCAAGCACTTCAGCTGGTGAATTAGCCCAGAAGCCTCAGATCTCAGACAACAGCTAGCTCCTGTTACTTCCAGAGCAGAGACCAAGCCCAGTGAGTACACTCCCACCGTGTGCCATGAAAACTGAGAAGGTTGCTGTAAAAAATGGCATCACTTCCAACAATGCTGCCTGCTTTTCTGCTCAACAAGTGTGAAATATAATAGAGTTTTATTGATTTTGTGGAGGAGGGAACTACAAAACTGCCTGACAAACTGTCCTGGCTTTCACCACGGGCCAGCCTGGCCTTCACTTAGATGAGCCCCCACTGAACTGCTTTGCTTAGGGCTCATCCACGCAGCACACTGCTCATTATTTCCTTTTCCTGATGTTTTTTTTCACTGTTACATAGATTGTGTACATATGAAATTGTAGGCTCATTGCTCCATGCACTCACAGGTCAAAGGAAAAAGAGGACTACTTTTCCAAGAAGTTAATTCTACTTATTTTCTTTTTATTTAATACAGACGTTTTTTGCAATGAAATATGGGATTCTTCTTCAATTATTAACTGCTATCTGGTAACTTATTATACAAGATAAAATTAAGTGACTGTTTAACCTTGGGCCATTCACCAGCAATAGCTATTTTGTGTGGCAGTTCCATTCTGAATTCTGTTGTAACAGGAGGAAATCTTTTGGTTTTATATATATATATATATATATATATATACAATTTTATGTTTACAGTTTTATTGTTTTTATGATCAGGAAAAAAGATGGGCAAATGCAAGATACATCCCTCTGGATCAACCGGAGTTTGACTCAGATCCTAATAGCACTGAAATTCTCAAGCACCATACTGATTTCATGAATGTCAAGAATATGGAAACACAGAAGATGCACATTAGTAATCATTAAGAGGGAACTCTTTTCAGATTTTATCATCTCAAAGCAATAAATATAATGGAAGATGAAAGAATTAAAAATCTTGTCTAACATTCCTGGCTTTCCAGACTCCCGATTTTAACTAACATGGAAATGAACGGTGTCATTAAAGAGCGATACATGAAAAAAAGAAAATAAATCTTCTGACACGAATACATATGGAGAAATTCATAAAAATTAATTATCCCGTGAATAGTGAAGAACACAGGCAAGCCTATCAGCCAGTGCTCCCAGGCAGCGTATCAACTTGTGACGACCGAGTCACTCTCATTTTTGGTTGCAATTCTTTTTCCTTCAATGTATCAAATTAATATCTAACATTTGCTCTTAGATAATCCCTCTCCAGTCAGATCATATCCACTGTCAGCAGATAAACATTATTTTGTTTTAATATGAAAAGAAAGACTGAGTCTGGCATGGCACGTGTTAACTATTTAACATGGAACAAGCATGGCAGAGATCTTACAGCATGCAACACTTAATTTTGCCTACCTCTGACCCAAATATTTAATTGGGGGATTATAATTAGATTCACTCTATCAAGGCCTTCCCTCTCAGCTATATTCCCAGTACAAAGCATTGTCCTTTGTCCTATTTTTAACACAGGTGATGGAAAAAGATTCTAGTTAGTTCTATTCCCTAAACCACATAAGCTGTCCTTCCACAATAATCTCTTTATCAAATCACCACATTTTTTTCTTGCTAAATATGACAGACATAATATAAAACACTGGGGGCTTTGAGTTTCTTTCCAAAGTTCACAAGGTATGCTGGCTTGTGTATACATGCTTTAATGACAAGAGCTAAAAACACTGAGAAAAAATATGCAGCAGCATTGAAAGTGATCCAGGATGAGCAATACAATATTCAGCCTTACTAATTAGTGCAGAACATAGTTACAAAACTACCAATATCATTAACACATTGCATGCAACTTTGCATAATAGACTGTAAACTAACCACATTGTAATTCCTGAGAAAAGATAAGCACATTTGGTAGATGAGGCTCCCAAAGAAATTTCCCTAGTCCTACTCAACTCCTCTATTTCCCCTCCTCTGTCACATCATTGTTTGAATCTGATGAACTATTGGACATAAATTTTAGCAGTGTATGTTTTTTGGTGTTTTTTTTTTTTTTCAAATGATTAAAAAGTCTGATATGATTCTGTGTGAAGATGAATGAATTTTCTGCATAAAGCATTAAAATCCAGGTCACACCGGGTCACTAATCATCTCCGTACATTTAAACTCACATTGTGCAGATAAGTGAAGATAGAAGCCTAACAATCTCCTGCTTACTTACCATTTGTATCATATTACATTAACCAAATTTGACAAGGAAAAGTGCATAACCAAGAGAAAGAGACTGTCATAAATCAGAGAAAGCTTTACATATTTTAAAAATTCAAGAATATCAAGAGCCCTTTGGATGATAGCAAACCAAAGCCTCTGGCTGGGTTAGCTCCCTCAGTGCTGGTTGCACCATCAAAGTTGGCATAATAGTTCTTAGCCTGCCTGTGGATAAGCATCTCCCATGAGCTCTCATGCACCAGCACTCCCATGGCTGGCCTTCCCAGGTATTTAATCTACATGAACAACATTACTTAGCCTAGATGCAAGTCCCTCCTCTTCAAAACCATATGCATGTTACCTTTTTGGTTTCACAGCTACCTATGTCTGAGGTCATATCTTAGAGCACTTTTGGTTGAGATGCTTTAGGACTCCCTCCCAGCCAGCTGCAGGATAACACGCCTGTCTTCCAAGAACACTGCAGCAAAGGCACTGCAGGACTAACAACCCTTGAATGATCTAGTAGAGTACGCAAATTCCAGCTCACGTTACAGGAAAATGGGTTAAAGTAGGCACACACTTCAGCAAAATTTGTGCTTATGCCACCACCATACCTAAATTTAAAACATTATATAGGGATTTCCAATGGACTAAGTCACGCATCCAGACTAAACCCAGGCTGATAGTGCAGTATTTCTGTACTTTAACTGCACCTTTCAGGAGGTGCCCCCTTCTCCTTAAACACATCTAAAAGACCATTCACATCAGCACATACAACCTGAAGCAAAAGCTGGGTGTCACCCACTTTCTCAGTTCACATCAGGTGCCAGAAAGCACTGGCCAAAAGCATTTTGTGTCTCTTCCTACCTTCTTTCTCTCTCTCACACACATTCTCTCCCCCTCACACACTTTGCTTAGGAAGGTACTTTGTAATTTGCCCGCAAGGTCTTTTCCTAACCAGTGTAAGATACAGACTCTTTAGTGTGGTGCCCTTTTCCAAATCCTCTTGCACATAATTAGTTGATATTTAAATACAGTCAGTTGGATTTGAGTATGTTGTCTGTAAACAATGAGAAGGGAGTGAAAGAGAGAGACAGTCAAGCCAAACAGCTTGACACCCTGCCAGCCCAGCAGGCATCTGAAACAAGTTTTCAATTTCACATCAACATTTTTGTTCCAAGAAAAAAAGAGAACTTGCACTCTATTTAAAAGCTGTTGCAATTCTATATGCTGCCTGAAAATGAGTGTAGGTATGTGACCTTAACTCCTCACATTTTATAAAAGAAGTGACCTATTGACACAAATTAGGATGCTCTTCAAACTTTACCCATCTGCTCTTTCTGCCAGAAGGTTTCACATGTTTAAGAGTACTGGAAGAGATTCAAATGCAGCCCTTTAACCTGGTGTGCAACCAAAGTTACACATTTAATATGAGCCAAACCCTTGTAACTTTTTATCCTGGACCACATGCTTTCACCTCTGTAAGTGATGCCTGTGAAGGTCTGACTCACTTATGAAATTATCCAATAGCTACTCACGGACGAATCTTGTCCATACTGATAAACAAACCATACAGTTTGTTAGAAAGTAACCATACCCCAATTTCATTTCCTCCACTGAAATTTTTTAGGCCTATGTTAAGCTAGGTAAAATCAGTGGGTTTCTGAAGACATTCATGCAAGACAATTACATATGTCTCTTTAAAGTTTTAAATTTACAAACATCTGACAAACTTTGTCATTATGTCCTCTACTTCTGCACATCTTTCTTTTCGTCTATTCTTGTAGCCAAGTTTGTCAAACATATTCTCATATTTAAATAAAAAAAAATTTGAACAAAAATGTCCCCCAAATTCTGTTTAAATAACACTATTCCAAACTCCTAATATGTTTTAACTGCAAAAAAACCATCTTCATAGATTAATAGGCATGAGAGTTTTCTGTCAGTTCTCCTGGCTGGCCAGACATTATCTGAACTTCAGAAGCCACATCGGTTTCAGCACAGTGCTAAAGCTGGGTTGATAAGCCTTGCTTAATGAGGCAGGCATATTTGCTTGGGCTTAGTACTGTGCTAATACGTTTATACTCACACCCAGTCATCTCAGAGTACAAGCGAAAGAGCATGTGAGCTTTTCTTCTCGGGTAGACATATCCATTGCATTCTACAAAAAAAGTATCTGTGACCTGCAGGCAACTATGCAATGAGATAAAAGCAATACCTGTCAAAACACAGACTGAACATTCAGCATCCACAATTATTCCTCCTGAAAGAAGCTGAGCTATGAGTACATAAGATTGGCTCATCTTCAGGAGTACAGTTAATCCATGCACTATGTGTAATGCTATTCCACAGTCCGCACAGAGTTCAGTCAAAGCATCTTCTTAGATGGCTGTTAGGGACTTGAAAGTGCTCCAGGTACTCCACTCAAGTTTGCAGTTTAGAAGTTTTATGATCTGAGTGGCATAAACTCTACAGAAAGCAGTTGGTTTTTCAGACAGGTGCTCCTCCCTCCTCTTTCACACTCTCCCCTTCTAAGCCTCCTTTCTCAGAAACCAACAAACACTTCTCCCACCTGAACTTTTTGCATCTTGGGCAGACTCATGGTTCCCTTTTAAAGAAATACACCTCACCTAGTCCACGGTCTGTAGTCAAAGAATCACTGAATATCCTGAGTTGGAAGGGACCCACAAAGGTCACTCAGTCCAACTCCTGGCTCCATACAGGACCACCCCAAATTCAAACCATATGTCTAAGAGCACTGTCCAAACACTCCTTGAACTCTGGCAGCTTGGTCACTGCCCTGGGGAGCATGTTCCATGCCTGGCCTCTTTCTTGTGAAGAACCTTTTCCTAACACCCAGACTGATCCTCCCCAATGTAATTCCATGCCGTTCGTGCCATTCCCTTGGGATCTAAAGTCTTTGCACAGTCAAACCCAAGTCATCTCCTAAACTGAAAATGTAATTTCCCAGGCACCATGAACTATGGTAAACTGCTCACTTTTCTCACAGGTTATGTACTAAATTAAGATGCCAGAGAATCTAGAACCTACACGGTTCATCCTTTAAGGCTCTGCTACAATGTGAGTATGTGACCAAAGCAGGCCAAAAAATCACACAAAGATCTACAAGTGCTTGAATATCTTAATGAGTCTGCCATCCTAGCAGAGATCAGATCTTTTCCTTAAAAGAGTAATCAGGACAAACATACCTGCTTCAAATAAATAAATAAATAAAATAACACAAGGAAAGCTGAGCAGCAGCAACATAATTCTGCAGTGTGGAACACTGATAGGAAGAGTGCCATCCTTAACAAGCAGATGAGCTGTGGCTGCTGTCCTAACAATATATTGGACAGTAAGCTGTTTTAGCAGAGCACAGGGGCATATTCCACTACTTCTCATAGAATGTTACTAACAGGTTGCTCTGAGAGGCTGTGAAGTTTCTCTACTCGGAGATATTCAAAAGATATCTGGACATGGGTGTCTGGGCAACCTGCTGTAGGTGACCCTGCTTGAGCAGAGTGGGATAACAAAATGACCCCTGTAAGCCCTGATTTCAGCCATCCTGTGTCTCTGTAACAACTCAGCCTCCTTCCAGAGACACGACGATAATACCCACTGCTACCCACTGACATTTCAGAATGTAAAGTGACAGATAATAAGGATGAAAACGCAGTGCCGGTTTTATCACATTTTAGAAGCATCGCTTAGGAAATCAGTACCCAACTCAGTCTCTATGAGCCCTTAGCTGTCAGTCAGTGGTGGTCCCTGATGCTCCAAGTTGCCTACCTGGCACTTTTCTGCAGCATCGATAACACAGGGGACCCTGTGTTAAATAGAAATCAATGCAATGGCATTGGCAGTGCAGCCAGAGCAGCACAACAGAGATATTAGTTTATCTCTCCAAAGAACGAGCCCCCTTACATCCAGGGACTCTCGGCTTGTAGTTCCCAGCCAGAATCGGCTAGACTGCAATATGTGAATCCCACAGGGAAGCCACAGCCAAACCAAGACTGGAATCGGAACTTTTTGCAAACACACAAATACAGACAGAAGTGACAGGTTTTAGGGAGAAGGGAGACGCAGAATAGATATCCAGAGCCTCCTGTGTAACATGAAGCATAGCCAGGGCTCTTCCTCTGCACACACTTTTGGCACTATTTTATCACCTCTGTTCGCCAAAGAGCTAAAGTCCGGAGGAACATCCCCTGCACCATTTCCCAAACCATGGGCTATAACAGCATCAGTACAGCAACATATTCTCCAGCCTAATTTGCCCCTTCAGATGCCCCACATTTTGCAGGATGTCAGTCACGTTAACACCAGAATATAGATCCTGTAAAGAAAGCCCGTGCCTTTTATAAACTTAAGTTTTTTTTTTTACTAAAAATGGAGAGCTATTTATGTGAAAGAGGATGAGGTCTGAAGTATTTTAAGGTTTTGTCTCTTTGACTGAAGCTCATCTCCACAGGAACGCTTTCCCAGTTACGTGGCACAACTACAGTGGTATAGTTCTGTAGTCATACTAACGTTACCTCTTCCTCCTTGTGGTCACTTTATTCCAGAATTAGGGATGGAGTTCTATTTTTTTTTTAAGTATTTCCAACTACATAAAATAAATATGTGATCTATAAACAGAAAAACAAAGACACTTTTGAGTAACAGTGCCCAGACGTGAGGCACGATGCGCATCACTCCCTTAGTTTCTTTGTACACGGGCTTCAACCTGAGCACTGTTCCTTTGCAGATGAGTCTCTCTCTGCTCTTGCACTGCAGATTTTCCCCAGCTGCCAGAGGAGAATCCTGCACGGGAGCTAAGGCCCTGCTGTCACAAACAGATGGGGCCCTGCACTCACTTCTTGGGATGCTCTTATCCCCTCTCGGCAGCTCTCCTCATCTCAGAGTTACAGTACATGCAGCACTTTCTATGAAGAACAATATGCCCATTCTCAAAATGGAGATAACATGGGGCTTTCCAGCCAGTCCAAGACTGGGTCTGATCTGAATTGCCAAAGCCGCACTGAGATTTCAGCTTATCCTATGAGGGACTCTCCAAACATTCTGTTCAGCATCAGAGGTGCTGCCTGCACAGCACTGGACTTGGCAGTAATGCACATCTAAGAAGAGACTATCATATTTGGGACACAGGATGCAGGGACCCTCATGCTCTCACTATAACAGAGTGGTAATGGAGAGACAGTTTTACGGTGATAGTGGCTTATGAATCAAATCCGCAAGTGTATTTCCACATCATTGCGACTGTTTCAATCCAGGGAGGATACAGTCCACTATCAGCCAAGTACTGCACCAACTGCTCTGAGTCAGCTTCACCCAGCTGTCTCGTAGCTCATTTTACAAACCATTTTCTAAGGGCACCACCATCATCCTCCTGCTACCATCACCACAGAAGGCAGCGAGGTCCCAGCCGCACTATGAAACCAGCTGCAATCAGACCTGAGTTCAAATGGCTGAACCACAACTTCCCCTCAACAGTATCATGGGGAAGATGAAGGTCCACAAGGTAGCTCAGCTGCCGTGCCGTAACCTGGGAAGGGCTGGGATAGCTGCAGAGGTGGTGCACACAGCTCCCCGGAGGGAAGGTGTGTCTGCAATCACTCACCAAGAGGTTCCAAATCAATTAAGAAGAGACGCTGACAGGCTATGATGTACTTTCTTTTTTTTTTCCTTCTTCTTCTCAAATCCTCAAAAGAAAATGCTGGGCCACAGTACCGATGAACTTGTACCTCTTCTCCAAATCATACAAAGGAATTACACCAGGAAAAAAAGAAAAAAGATCTCCGCATGGACCGTTCGTGAATCTTTATCACTGGCAAGAGCCCATCCCACAGTTCTTGTTCACAGATGACTGCAAAGTTATCAGATCTGAGTAAAACTTGTCAAGCAAAACCATTTTCCCAGTGCAAAATGGCATTCCATTGTAAACAGTTCTTTCTCTAGCAGCATACTCTGCTTGTTAAGTTCACATTCAGAGACAGGAACTTCAGAGCAAATTTTTCTGCATTAATTTTCTAATTTCACTTCAAATAGAACTTCTTGTACAGAAATTTCCTGGTTGTTGGGTTTTGTTTGTTGTTTTTTTTTGGTTCTCCCCCCCCATCCATTTTTGGATGGACCAAAAAATACCAAACCTTCTAATAGCTTTTAAAACTATAGGTTACTTATATGAACTTGTAACAGGAAAAAATCACTAGGAAAAAAACAACACTATGACTGTGCTTGGTTTATGTTACAAGTTAATACGCTATTAAATGTTTAGGTCTTATTATGCACTTTAAAAATGTTAGTGCTTAATGTACTCTGATTAGAGCTTAACGAGCCCTTTAAAACGTAACAATGTTAAACCACCAAAGCACACTGTGTCTAAGAAGTAAGAGGCTTAAAAAAAAATCTTCTGTTCTTCACAACCTAACCCTTACATTAATAAAAACAAAATCCAGTCATAATGAGTTTATATCATATATCAGAATGTTTTGACATCCTTAATGACTGGGAGTTAAAAAGTTGGCTTAACTCTATGTGCTAGTGTGTGCTTGTTTGAGTGTAGGAGTTAAGGTTAGTGGTTTTTTGAAAGCCTTAAATAACAGAGATAATGGAGATGAACATCGTGCGTTTTTACCATAACCGGTGTCTGGAATCTTATTGCCTAATTTAAAGGGCCACTTATGTGATTGTGAATAATTGAGAAAATATCCATTTAGGCTCACAGATGTGATACAGTGGGCAGAATACCTATGTAGTGACACTGCCAGAGAAATCTGGTCAGTTCTGGTTAGCGCACACATCTGAGCGGTACAGCACAGATTTTCAAAACAGGTATGAAGGTGTACCCATGGTAGCGTGGGGGACAGCTGTACAGATAAATGAGGGCCAGGCTCTGATGCCTGCTCTAACCAGTCAGCACTACGTGCCAGCAGCAGTCTTACTCTGACACTGGTAGTCACGCTCTTCCAGCAGTAGACAGCTTCTGCACTCACACTCTCACAACGCATACTTCCTACTGCTCTTCCTTACTTGAAAAGAAGCTCTAAAACAAAGGACACCTACCACAAACTGCATTGTAACCTGGGAAACATTACACAGGATAACGACGTCAGCTTTACGAAACAGATGCGTGTGATAAAAACATTGCAGTGTACAACTTTATAACATAGGGAGGAACAGTTATGGTCTGTAAAACAATGGATACCTACAGTGGTGGTCAGCAGATGTCCTGTATCTAAAACTACTCAAGAAATGCTGCTATGATAAACACGGTAGGTTTAATTGTGTGTTGCACTCTTCTAGTTTAAGTGCATGGTACTCTCTTGAATTTGAACGATCACTTGGGCAAAATACATTCACTTCAGTACATGCCTGGCTTTCTTGAAAACTGTAAATTTGGGTGACATCCAATCACAGCAAAACAAAACCACATGACTTATCTAGCTAATTACACAGTGTGAACAGTGAATTCTAAAGTAATAGCCATGACAGACAGTTCTTGAGGTTGAAATATGCTCGCACGTCCTATTCATCAAATAATTCCAAATAAGTAATTCAGCAAAATGCTCAATCTTCATGGATAATTAAAAGAAAAAGTGGCCTAATTAGCCCAATAAACTGTTTGCTGCAATTAACTCTACTAAGTTTTAAAGGGCCATTCTCCACGGATACAATTTTCAAGAGGACTATTAAAGTATTACTGAGTATTTTCCACTGACGTGGGATGTGTTTTCAAGCTGACTGTCCCAAGTCAGACCATTTCAAGACATTAAGAACAATCATTTTCTCATCACAGGTAGGTTATATTATCAACTCAACTCATGCACACCTTTGTGCTCACACACCACCCTACGATATTCAAGCCCACATTGTTTGCTTACTCCTTGTTAAACTGGATCACAATTTTTTGCTAGATAACATGCCACGGAGAATTCTTCTTGCCTTTGGTTTTACTTGTTTACTAACAACAGAATATTGAGAAACAACATGACAAATGTTCAAAGGATTAAAAAGTTCTTTCCTTTTCTATTCAACTTTCATGTTCTATTCATTTTACATTTGTGGTAAATTGATTTTTTTTTAATTTTCCATATTAATTTCCCTATGTTCCTGTGTATTAAAACAACCAACAGAAAAATGATTCCATCTGCTCTGCACTCAGATGTTTATGCCTTCAGAGACACTGAGCTCTCTGCCGAGAGCAGAGTGCTTCAGAGCCATTCTTCCCAGTTCAAACTTATTCCAATCTCAAGCACCCAGAATCACAAGGCTAGATTAAAACTAATTATTATTAATCAAATTCACCAAGTAATCCAAACACAAAAAGCTCAGCGCTTTAGTCTTCTTCCCATTTTCTTTCTAGTGTTTGAACTTTTCTGATTTACACACGGCAGTTTTTCAAAGTCTTCTGCTTAACTACTACAGCATAAAATGAGAGAGAGCAAACGTGCAACAGGGAGAAAGAGAAGAAAATAGGGAGAGAAAAGAAAGATGAAAAGGAAAGAGGGAAGGCGGTGCTGGAGTGCTGACTCGGCAGCACCGGCAGGGATGCCCGGGATGGAGGTGCGTGCCTGTGCCAGCAATCAGCACAGCACAAAGTGCCCAGGAAGCAAAGGGCAGCCTCATGCTTTCCCATCACTTGGGGTACATGGCTCTGAGAGATGCACAGGTAACTGGGGCCAACATTCACCAGGACAGGCCACAGGCAGATGTTCTGTACAATTGCCTGCATGTTTCCCTTCTGTGTGCCCAAAAAACACCCCAGCCCATCTCCCTTCTTTCTTTTGTGCTCCTCTCTAACTCATCAACTTACTTCAGCCAATAGGGTCTGGTCTTTTCCCATCCTGCATTGCCCTGGCCCATGTGCTGCAGTGACTGTGGGCCAGGGAGAAGTTTGGCAGGGAGGGGTCTGGGAAGGGGCTCAGGATGCAGCAGCACACACATGCTCCCCTGCCCAGGCTCCGCATGCTGCTTCCACAGGGGCTGGCACGGGCACTCTGCTTTGTGCACATCTTACCCTGTGCCTGGGTCACCAACCGAGGCTGGCATCCAGCCACAGGCATAGGAGCTTGCTAACGCTGCCCTGCCTATCCATAATGCGACAGGGAGCAGGGCTTGCTGCAATGGAGAAACTATTACATTCAGATCCTGTTAAGATTCCTTAATAGGCAAAAGGCAGAAGAGTGAGGGAAGAGAGCAAACAATAAGTAACAGCATTTAAATTAAGTAAAGTACATTAACAATAAATAATCCCCTGTCAAGAATCTGTCATGTAATTGTATTTACTGCACTGAACAGAGGTAACCAATGTTGTGAGAGGGTGGTTTTGCACTCCCAAGATGACTCTCCTTTGGGGACAGCATATGTGAATAATCAGTCAGACATGGGATATCAGCTGTGAAAAACCTCCTCCAGCACAGCCTGCCAGTTGGGATGGCTAGAAAGTCAGCTCCCTCTCCTGGATGAAGCCAGAAATTCAACATGCACTGAGCTTGTCTAAACCAAGGCTGGGGCGAGCTTTGGCATTTTTACAGTTTTTCTCCATAATCCTGGAATCTCAGTCAAGGGAAATCTGTGCTTCCTGAAGAACTGAGGTGTGAATGTGATACAACACATTACCTAAGCAGTGGTAAAAATCCCAGTCCCACTTGCAGGGCATGCAGGGAATCCCCACCAAACACATATCTGCAGAGCTGAGCAGCGTGACTTGCTGTCACTGTGTCAGAATCCACAGAAATATCACTGCAAAGCAGACCTCTCTCATGCCCTAAACACTTTGTCCCTCAGGTCTTTTGCAAACATAAGGACTGTGGCCATGAGTAGGAATGTGGCCCAGGCAGAGTGCATGTAAGGGCAGCGGGACTCTGCCTAAACTGAGAATTCGAGAGCGAAGTCTGAGGCGGAGATAGAGACCAGATCGCAACAAGAAATTTTACTAGGGCTTTCAGTGTGTTTATTAAGCATCCCTTCCAAGAAGGTTAAGATATTGCACTGTTTTCATACGGCTTCCAGAACACACAAAGCACTTCCATTTAGAGAACTGCAGCTTCAGCTTGCAGTTCACAGAAGCTCAGAAAGCTGTAAGATGCAACCAGGAGAAGAATGAGAATGTAGGTGCCCACAGCTCACTTACCACAGTCTCAGACAAAATCAGTGCCAAAACAACTAAGCAGTTCCTTTTTCAAAAAAGTAGAGCTTACAATGACAATATAAAAATGCACATAAGTTTATTTAAACTTGTTTTCCTGTCTAACTCCAGACTTTATTAACTTCCAGATATAATCCTTTAAGATTATGTTGGACCTTTAACCTGAGAAACTGAAATTTCGCCAAGCTTTAAGCAGTACCCTACGGAGATAAACATACACTATTTATGAGAAAACAAGGCAGAAAACCAAAAAGCAAAATGAAATCCTGCACACAGCACAAGTGGTTTGTCCAAACAGGAAGCCATTAGGATGAAAGCCCAGGCTTTTCAACTCCTGTATCTCTACTTTCACTACAAAAAGAGCCATTCTAAAATGGAGATGTTTAAAAGCCAACGATGAGAAAGAGAAATGCGTGCAGGACAATTCAGCCTCTTCTCCATTGGAATCACCTCCCACAAGAGGCACTTTCTTTCTACCAAAGAGTCAACAGTGCTCCAGATCAGACTCTCTAGTTAGGTAGCCAGAGCCTAAGAGCAGTATTGCCAAAGAGCTTTAAGAGTAAGCATGGGAATCCATGCCATAATAGGAGAGATTATCCACTACTGTATCTCGGTAGTTGGGTAAGAAAAACAATCTTGTTATCCAAACTCCAAAGCTTTGGACTTGATAGTACTATTACAAGTAGATATTCATAGATACACACAGAGCTGTCTCCAGGGGTGTTGGTGCTGTATAAACACTGAGCAAGCTAAGGTTACTCTAGTTCAGTGGCTCAGACAGGACTGACTCCTTAATAAATCTGTGAACCTCTCTGAGCTTTGATCCATAGTCCAGTTACAGACTTTGGAGTCAGTCTGAATAACCTCCATTTCTCTGAGGTGTCAGTGGGTGTGGGAGTTCCTCACTGACCTGCAGCCATTCTCAGCACACGTGAGGTACAGATGGGACAAGCAGCTCATGGCTGGTGCCTGCACTGCCCCGCTCCCCAGATCTCAGTCTGGAGACCTTCACAAGAGCCAAGACATATACGAGCCACTTTAGTAAAAGTAAATCAAAATCCTAATTTACTCCAGGGCATTTACCCAAAGAATTTCACTGCCAAAATTGTATCTTGTCATTTAGCTTTAAAAATGCTTCCTTTACGGTAATCACGACAATATAAAGTGCCATTAACAACAGAATATAAAATACATTCCAGATATTATTTTCAGGATAGCATATTGAAAGACTCTCATAAAATACTCCATCATAATGCCACTCAAATTAGTAGTTGGGTTAGTGCAAGTCAGCTAACATTAGTGTTAGATGAGATGTCCTAAAAGCATGCTCTCTGAAATAGCAAAACATCCCACACAGAGCAGCCATCTTGCCCAGGAGAAGGTGCAGAATTTTCTGTCTCCTGAATGGAAAAACAACTGTTGATTTTGACTCTGGAGACCTGGCTGAAGTTTGGTTGCAGGAGACCAAGTGAGTCACTGGAAGTCTTCCCTCCTTCCAGCTCAAATTTCACAGGACTCATTTGCTTTGGGGGAAACAGAGAGTAAGGGGAGGAAAAGGGGCAGTGAGGGCCAGCAGCAGTCCTGATCACTGCACAGGAATTGAGTCAAGAAAGGACGAATAATGCCTGGATTATGAAGTACACAGATACAGAAGATATGTACACATACTGGAAACATTCAAAAGGTCCTGCAAACTAAAGCACTATTCAAACTAGGAACAGAGGCAGTTCTTTGGCACGCCTGGCAAAAGTCATGTTTAACCATTCGAGAGTTCATAATTGCCACCATCAGTAATGATTGATTTCTCTTATTTTTTATACCAGTTTTTATATTGTGCAACACAGTAACAACCAAGTGGCTTTGCAGAATCTTTCTTATAGCATTAAAATTTCTGGTTAACATTAGTGACATACTTGTATGTCACAGACTGTTGTCTATTTTGAGGCAAAATAAGAACTCAGGTTGTCCTAAAATGCATTTCCCCGGCTCCCTGCTGAGTGGGTATCTGTAAAGCAACCTCAGGAATAGTAGAGCACAGAACCTCTCCCAGGACTCAAGCTAATGACATCTATGTCAGGATGAATCTAAGCTGCCAAAAAATTATATTGGCTCCTTTGACATCTACAGAACTCCATGAGAATGAATATTCCCAAACCTTAGTTTTGAAAAAGTTGTACCTTAAATTTGGCTCTTTTTATGTCATAATACAGTGCGATCTGGAGGCATTTAAACAGATAGTTTGTGATGAGTGCACAGTAGTAACTAACAATACAACTAGCCTTTTATCCTGAGCATTCAGTATAAGAATTTACAAGCTTGTATAATGTTCCAGGGTTGTAATATTACACATCTTGGAGATTTACTGTAATTTCTATTGATAGGAACAACAAAATATATATATATCTTTCTGAATGAAATATTTCAAGTTAGTGAAGACTCTTCTTATTTTCTGCTGCATGATCTGATTCATGTTTACCCTCAACATTAATATTAGCAGTGACAGCTATGTTAAGAAACGCCTACAACATGAAGTATCTTTACAAACTCTCACGTTCCTGCAGTGATTGTTGAACTCTTTTTAGACAAGTAGCATAACTTAAATTAAATGCAAACTGTTTATTTTTCACTCATGAAAAATGTATTTTTCTGTTTGGCTTTTGAAAAAAAGGAAGAAAAAGAAAGGAAGTCATCTCCATTGTATCAAGTGTTTCCCATAACTCCCTCGATAGGTTCCTTGCCAATATTTTTGTTTCCACTCCCCATGGAAACCAGTACAATAGCTTTCATATCTGTTTCTTAGAAAGGACTACTCCAGTCCCATCCTTCAGCCTCTGTAGATGGTCAGGAATTGTTGAGATGTTCTGGTGTTCAATGAGACTATCCAAATAGGTGTCAAATTCAGTTATACTGCTACATTGAAATACTCGTTTTAAAAAAGTATATTCACACTAGAATAAATTGTAAAAAATGACCAAAATTATCCATTAATTTTAGCAATTCAAATATAGTATTTACTTCAATTAAAGTTACAAAATAAATTATCTACAATTAAACATGTTAAAACCAATCAATGATTTTGATATTCTCATTTTTTCCACTGCTTTATTTCTGAGACCTCTTATTCCTATATAATTCCATAATGATACAGGGGAAAAAGAAAAAGTAAGAGATGAAAAAGATGGAAAATTTCATATTTTAAGAGACTGGGTTTTGCATTAACAAGTTCTAATTTTTAACCTATTTCAACTAATTCACAGCTGTCTTTTTAAGAAAACTGCAGTCTGATGCACACATGCAAATGAAGGTCTTAATGGATAACTCACAGTCTGTGTCTTCTAATTAGCATCCCAGCAGATAGCCCGTACATGCAATGAGATGCAAGTCAAACATATTGTAGGTGGCCTTTCTCACCACACAAAAGCATTGTGGAACAGTCAGAGGCCTATGCAGTGACTCAGGAAACTGCACTGTGCCATTAGTCCAAGGCTCTATTTATGGGACCTGTGTAAAACAGCAGCCATTACTATGAGCTCATGCTCTGGCAGCTTTGTAAGAGCAGGAAAGCACCTCCATGGCTTAACTCCAACTTAAGTGAGCGCACAAAACATGGAGATTGATCAAGAGAGCCCACGTACAACAAGAGAAGGCTCACTCAGGAAATCCAAGAGGTACGTAGTCCTGCTTGGAGACAATCAAGAGTTAACAAGATTTTTATTTTTGATTTCAACTAAGACAAATCACAGTATATGTGACTGCATTTCCATCCAGGCCGTACACACTGAATACTAAGTGGTAAATTCATTTTGCAGAAAAGCTTATATATCATCTCAGATTCTTTAGGTAGGTCAGATGTCTATGAATTTTTTTTTCCTCACCATCCTCAGCATTATGAAATCTGACAGTGAAAATATCTGAAGTTCCTCTTTTATGTGAGGTATATTTTGTAGAGAAAGTACTGCCTTTGTTACATCTTGAATTCTCTTTTTGTGACCTGTTACCTTAGGTTACAAGGGCAAAGGTTGGCCAGCAGTTGTGTTTTTGAAGGACTCGAGAGCTAACTTACAAAGGTCGCAACATCCCTCTGTTTATTCACACTGACAGTGTTCAATTTACCTAACTTAATAGGTAATTTTTGTTAAACTTTTGCATCCTGCACACAGTGATTCTCTGACCCATGAGAAGTATCAGTGCCTGCGCTGATATGCCCTTTCAGAATCTGTGGTGCATCATATGTTTTGGTTTTTTTTCTGCACAAGCATCCTTAAGTAACACAAGAGTATTTGTATAAAGGATATGGCAGGAAGGGAAGCTAAAACTGAAACCTAAGATGAAATTTGAAGAGATAATTATAGCTAAAGAACTGATGCTTGATTACTGGACTTTACACCTGGGAGTGTACTGTTGCACACATTAATATAATCTTGGCAATGTGAGTGCACAAAAGAAAAAACATCATTCTGCACAGATGTGAATCAGCAGAATAGTGTTTTCTCAACTGGGAAGTGGTTTAAACTTCCTCTTTCATCTCCTATTGTTTTTAGAAAATTGTCTTGTGATTATTCTTCAGCTACACAAACTAAACCACTCCCTGGATAGGCCCAGGGTATGCTTTGATTTCATTA